>PVIU01028842.1:0-18341 GCA_004026605.1 Ondatra zibethicus
TTTTAACTCTGTTTTGATATGAAGTATTCTCATTTTTATGATTGTATCCATTAGCAGAACAAGTAGAATTGGAAAAAAAGAATTGTAAACAATTCAATAATGTTTATTTTATATTAGTCATCAATTTAAAAATATTGCATGCCTTGGACCTCAGCTCAAGCTCTTTCAAGATCTAAATTAGTAAATTGGGCGTGGCTTGAAATATTGGCCCCTTTCATTTCAAAGTCATAATCAGAGACTGTCCCTCACATCAAGCCCTGTTCACATTATGAGCCCTTCTGCGTTTCCCTGAGTCTAGATCCAGATTCTAAGGGCTCCTGTGATTAGATTAGTTCCAGTCAGATACTCTCTATTTTAAGTGCACCTTCTGTCATTATAGTTGCAAAATCTGTTTACAGAAGGAACATAATGGCTGTCCCAGAAAGGCAAACTCAAATACTTTCTATTTTCTTGGGTCCTAGATACAAATCTCTAGATGTGAATATATATCCTGGAAGAGCTTCAGAAATGAGGAAAGGATAAAGGAATCATGGAGGAGGGAAACAGAGTTAGCAGGATACAGGCACATTGATTGGTAAAATGGGAAAAGTTGACAGGTGGTGAATCTAACTGAGGTGTAAACAGGGGAGGTGATACAGAGTGAGTAGACAGGATATGGGATAAAGAACACTAAGTATGTTTGCAGGCACCATAGTGAGATGAATAATTTTATGTTCACTTGTCACTAAATTATACAATAGGAAAAGAATGAAAATAATGCCCTCACAATGCTGAAGCATGCATGGGTAGCCCATATATGGTAGTTCTGGTTCTGTTGAACTTGTCCATATATTGGGTTTCATGGTCTAAATTGATGAAGATGACTGACCAGGTCTTTTCCTCAAGAGGGCACCAGATCTCATTACAGATGTTTTTGACCCAGCATGTGCTGTTGAGAATTGAACTCAGGACCTTTGAAAGAGCAAACAGTGCTCTTAATCACTGAGTTATCTCTCTAGCCCCCACATATACATCATACATAAGTGTATATAGGTACATATGAATTTTAAAGGAGTTACACAACTTGGGGTGATAATTATACCCCTAGGAGCCACATACTAACAAAAATCCCAGTGCCAAATATGGAAGACCACCCTCTGAGCTATTTTCAGAGGAGTCCTAGAGATTCTCAAATAAATATTTGCCATTGCAGTTGTCCTTGGTTTGCTCCCAGAATTTGAAGCTAAGTAGGACCCTGTTTCTAAGACACCACACATTTTGTTCACAGGAATTTGAGGACTCTGTCAGGAACTGACTTGGAATCCTCCACCAAGATTACTAGTTCATCTACTATTGTAAGAGAATCCTAGAGAATGTAGACAACAAAGAAGGCCCTAAGAAAGAAATACACGGATCCACCAAAGAAAGAGAAAAATACGAGATCTCCTGAGCAATCCCTAGATGAAGAGCTACAGGGAAACAATGACTGCTGAGAAATAATTTTTTCTCCAGGGATGAATTTCTTATAGGTTTTCTCATCCCCAGTGGACAGGCTAAATAAAGCCATATAGGAACAACACTAAGATAATTCACTGGTGTGTGTGTGTGTGTGTGTGTGTGTGTGTGTGTGTGTGTGTGTGTGTGTGTGTGTGTGTGTGTGAAGAGCTCATTAACTGAAGGAAGTTGGGGGCAGAGGAGAGGGGTTGTACATGCACTATTCACCTATCAATTTCTGAAAAATAAAATGCCTTTTCATCAATATTTTATTGCTTTTATTTTCATCTGTTAACTTGTATATTTGTTCAGTCTTCCAGATTAAAACAAATGTCTAGTTGTTATTAATTCTTACACTACTCTTGCAAACATCTTTCTGACATAGTCCTACAAATGTATATTACTCTGATACTACTTTAGTGACCATCATCAGGTTCTAACAATAGTGCATTGATGTCTACCTCACACATCATCAGAATAAGTCCTACCCAGAAGATTTTCATGCATGTAAACTCATCTTCCTTCTTAGCAAAACACTCTAATTTCCTTCTGACCTATTCTCACCCTTTATTTTTAAAAGAAAGAAAATCAGCCACTCATAATGCTAACAGTTATAAAAAAAACAGCTCTATGAGTCTTATTGAACCTCTGAGATTGTGCCATAATGAATGATCTTGTCCTACATAGAATAAATAAAATAATATGATTAAACAAGCAATATTCTAAATGACAGACACCTCTCAAGATGTAATGTATTTTGTCCTTTTTGTTCCCAGAGAAACACACATACATTTTACAAAAATGTGCCCTTCTCTGGTCTGTTCTGAGACACCTGGGGACCCAGATTCCTTACTGAATTACTGAACTGAACCAGCCCTGCAACTGTGCATAGGCCCTGGTGATTTGCATGTGCTCAGAACACAGCCCACTTCCATGAAGACTTCTTCATAGGACTGCCAGTCTATGCTCTGGTCAGTTGTGACCAGGTCAAGGCACGGACATGAGGTTCTCCACTCAGTTCCTAGTTTTCCTGTTGCTCTGGTTCCCAGGTAAGGAAGCACAACAATGGTTATTTTCTTAGCCTATTTGGAGAGTCCTGACTGATTAATCAGATAGTTTGTCTTGCCACATACTTACTCAGTGGCTATGTTTTATTGTCTGTTTGTTTTTAATTATAGGTGGCAGATGTGACATTCAAATGACACAAACTCCATCATCCCTGTCTGCATCTCTGGGAGACAGAGTCACCATCACTTGCAAGGCTAGTGAGGACATTGATACTGGATTATCATGGTACCAGCAGAAATCAGGGAAAGCTCCCAAGCTCCTCATCTATGATGCAAGCTACTTGGAAGATGGGGTCCCATCGAAGTTCAGTGGGCAGTGGGTCTGGCACACAGTTTTCTCTCACAATCAGTAGCCTGGAGGCTGAAGATAGTGCTATTTATTACTGTCAGCAAGGTTATGATACTCCTCCCACAGTGATATATGTGATGTCATAAACCATCTAGAGAAGCAGAAGTATGAGTCTGGCTTGGCTCTCTGTTTCTCCTGGTGTCTGAATCAATTGAGAATGTTTGTCAGGCACTGGGTACAATTAAAAAATAACTGGGGATTTTAATGTAAGCAGTCAGCAAATCTCACAAGTCTCAACTCTTCATCTTTTCATGGTCAGCAACAGAAAAAGAATTACTATCCTTACAAATTCAGTAAATATACAGGTTATAATACTTAGTGGTCTGAGTTGTATATTCAGTTGAGATCATGAAACAAAGCACAAAACACCATAAACACAGGAAGCTAGAATTTGGAATCTATTCTGCTGCCATTAATATTCTGAAGTAAAGTGATGCTAGGTGTTTAGGAAATTTAGCAATATAAATGAAGGGTTTTCTTCTTGCAGAGAAGTTAGAGTTCATTTACCAAAGAACATGTGGATCAGGTAAACATGTGCTCCTGATACTTGGCTTGTAACCCAGGGTTGGAGTACCAAGTCTCCCATCTGCCTGAAACAACATGACAGTAATTCTAAAGCACTTACTCTTATCCTTCCACCTGTCTGCAGTTGCTGGAAGATATTGGACTGTGTTTTTTTTTTTTTGACATTGAGATGTGATGTGAGAGCTCATACGTGCATATTTTTCTGAGAAAAGATACATCGTGCAGAATTCACCAGCACCAGGTATATAATGGTCATCATATTGGAAAAGCAAATTAAGTAAGCACTCCACCTTCTGGAAATTTTTGAGCATCAAGTCACTTGCATATTAAGAAAAGGATTCTATTTTTAAAAAGTTTCTATACATGTCATGACATTCCTTCTTTTCCTTTCACATTATGGCTTAACAAAGATTCTGAATTAGCTGTTTTTATTGAGTTATATATTTTTCTCCACTCCCCTCCCTTACTTTTCCCTCCCCTTGTACACTTTCCCATTGTCCCCATGCTGCCCATTTTTTTCAGGAGATCTTGTCTTCTTCTACTTCCCATGTAGATTAGATCCATGCATATCTCTCTTAGGGTCCTCTTTGTTGTCTAGGTTCTCTGGGATTGTGAGTTGTAGACATTTTGCTTATGACTAAAAGCCAGTTATGAGTGAGTACATATAATATTTGTCTTTCTGGGTGTGGGTTGCCTCCTTCAATATGATGCTTTCTACATCCTCTCATTTGCCCACAAATTTCAAGATGTCATTATTTTTTTCTGCTGTGTAGTACTCTGTTGTGTAAATGTACCATAGTTTCTTTATTCATTCTTCAGTTGAGGGTTATTTAGGTTGTTTCCAGGTTCTAGCTATGACAAACAATGCTGCTATGAACAAAGTTGAGCGCATGTCCTTGTGGTACAATTGACCATCCTTTGGGTGTAAACCCAAAAGTGGTATTGCTGTGTATTGAGGTAGATTGTTTCCTAATTTTCTGAGAAATTGCCATACTGAAATCCAAAGTGGCTAGATCAGTTTGCACTCCCACCAGAAATGGAGGGGCATTCCCTTTACCCCACATCCACACCAGCATAAGTTGTCATCAGTGTTTTTGGTCATGGTCATTATTACAGGTGTAAGATGGAATCTCAGAGTTGTTTTGATTTGCATTTCTCTGATGGCTAAGAATGTTGAACATTTCCTTAAGTGTCTTTCAGCCATTTTACATCCCTCTGTTCAGAGTTCTCTGTTTAGATCTTTAACCCATTTTTATTAGATTATTTGTTCTTTTGTTGACCAATTTCTTGAATTCTTTGTGTATTTTGGAGATAAGCCCTCTGTCCAATGTAGGGCTGGTAAAGATCTTTTTCCATTCTGTAGACTGCCATTTTGTCTTGTTTACCACATACTTTGCTTTAGAGAAGCTTCTGTTAGAGGAGGACCCATTTATTAATTGTTTCTCTCAGTGTCTGTGTTACTGGGGTTATATGTAGAATGTTATCTCTTCTGCCATTGCATTCAAGTGTACTTTCCACTTACTCTTCTTTGAGGTTCAGTGTGGTTGGTTTTACGTTGCAGTCTTTGATCCATCCGGACATGAGCTTTGTGCATGACTATAGATATGGATCTATTTTCATTCTTCTACATGCTGATAAACAATTATGGCAGCACCATTTGTTGAATATACTTTCTTCTTTTACATTTTATATTTTTTGCATCTTTATCAAACATAAGGTGTTTGTAAGTATGTGGATTGATATCTGGGTCATCAGTTTGGTTCCATTGGACCTCCTGTTTATTTTTATACCAATACCAGGCTGTTTTCAGTACTGTAGCTCTGTAGTAGAGTTTGAAGTCAGGGATTGTGATGCCTCCAGAAGTTCTTTTATCATACAGAATTGTTTTGGCTATCCTGGGTTTTTTGTTTTTTCATCTGAAATTGAGTATTGTTCTTTCTAGGTCTGTGTAGAATTTATGGGTTTTAATGGGCATTGCATTGAATTTGTAGACTACTCTTGATAAGACTGCCATTTTTACAACATTAATTTTACATACCTAAGAGCATAGGAGATCTTTCTACTTTCTGATATCTTCTTCAATTTATTTCTTCAAAGATTAAAGTTATTGTCATATAGGTCTTCCACTTGTTTGGTTAGAGTTAGCCCAATATACTTTATGTTATTTGTGGCTATTGAGGAGGGTGATGTTTCTCTGATTTCTTTCTCAGCCCATTTATCATCTGTATAAAGGGGGCTACTGATTTTTTGAGTTAACCTCGAATCCTTCTATACTACTAAAGGTGTGTATGAGTTGTAGAACTTCCTTGATAGAATTTTTGGGGTCACTTATATAAACTATCATATCATCAGTGAGAGTTTGGCTTCTTTTCAAATTTTTATCCCCTTGATCTACTTTTGTCTAGCTAGGACCTCAAGAATTATATTGAATAGATATGGAGAAAGTGGACAACATTGCCTTGTTCCTTATTTCAGTGGAATCACTTTGAGTTTCTCTCCATTTAGTTTGATGTTGTCTGTTGGCTTCCTACATATTGACTTTATTATATTTAGGTATGTTCTTTGTATATCTGTTCTCTCCAAGACCTTTATCATGAAGGGATGTTGTATTTTGTCTAAGGCTTTTTCAGAATCTAATGACATAATCATGTTACAATTTTTTCCAGGTTATTTATATGATGAGTTAAATTCACAGATTTTCATATGTTGAACCATCCCTGCATCTCTGGAATGAAAACTATTTGTTCATGGTGGATGATTTTTCTGATACGTTCTTGGATTCTGTTTGCCAGTATTTATTGAGTATTTTTGCATCAATGTTCATGAGTGAGATTGGTCTGTAATTCTCTTTCTTACTAATATCTTAGTATGGTTTGGGTATCAGTGTAACTGTAGCCTCATAAAAAGAGTTTGGCAATGTTTCTTGTTCAGGCCTGCTCTGTCAAAGGTTGCTGTCTTAGGCTTCCTTCTGCAGATGTTGTTAGCTTGGGCTTGGGCCTACAGAGACTCAGGCCTGCTCCCTCAGAGGTTGCTCAGAACACATATCATTATTCATTGTGGGTCCAAATATCATGATATCAGTATAAAAACACAATCAACCAAAGACAGGGCAAAATATCTGTGCTATATATACTACCACAGCAGTTTGTGACTATTTCAACATAGTTGAGGCAATGAAAAAGACATAAGAAACTTATATAAATATGAAAGAGGTACTTAAATAAGAAATGAATAAATCCCTTAAAGATATCAGGAAAAACACAAACAGTGTAAAACAATAAATGATAATTTTCAAGATCTGAAATTGGAAATAGTATCAATTTAAAAAATTCAAATGGAGGTAAATCTGGAAATGGAAAATTCAGGGAATGGAATAAGAACTACAGAACCAATCTTCATTAGCATGATACAAGAGATGAAAAAGAGAATTTTAGATGATAAAGATACAATAGAAGAAAGAAAGACACGGGTCAAAGAAAATGTAAAATCTAAAAGCATCAGATAATCTGAGACACCATGAAAATACCAAAACTAAGAATAATAGGAAAAGAGGAAGAGGAAGAATCTCAGCTCAAAGACCAATGAAATGTTTTCAAAAATATCATAGTAGAAAAATTTCCTAATTCAAAGTAATATATACCTACAAAGGTAAAAGAAGCATACATGATACCAAACAGATTGTACTGGAAAAGAACAATTGGCACATAATAATCAAAATAATGAATGTATAGAATGAAGAAAGACTATTAAAATTTGAAAGGGAAAAGATCAAATAACATACAAAGGCAGATCTATTAGAATTACTCCTTAATGAAGACGCTAAAGGTCAGAATGTCATAGAAAGGAGCAAGGGGCCCTGATCCAGTGCCGGCAGATAAATCCAGACTGACTGCAAGGTTCTGGGGAAGCAAGGGGCCCTGATCCAGTCCCAGTAGATATACCAGGACCAGTCCTGGACCAGAAAGGGGCCCTGTTCCAGTGCTGGCCGATACACCAGGACCGAGTGACCAAGCCACCGAGACTCTCCTGAACACATTCCAAGGAAGAGATGGGCAGGCGCCAATCCAAGAATTCCTCCAACAACCTGAAAAGCAATATGATAACACCAGAATGCATTGAGTATGCAACAGGAAAACTTGAGCAACCTAACCCAGAAGAAGTAGAAGAAATTGACTTTAAACCTAACATTATGAAAGTGATAGAGACCTTTAAAGAAGAGGTGAAAAACTGCTTTAAAGAAAGAGATAAGAAAACTAACAAAAAGTTAGAAGAAATGAATAAATTCCACAAAGATACACTAGAAAAGCAAGAAAAAGCAATCAAACAAATAACAGAAACAGTTCAAAACTGGAAAACTGGAATGGAGAAAATGAAGAAAACACAAACTGAGAGATGGTGGGATATGGAAAATCTGGATAAACAAACAGGAACCACACAGACAAGTATAACCAACAGAACACAAGAGATAGAAGAAATAATCTCAAACACTGAAGATACAATAGGGAAAATAAATTCAGTGATCATAGAAAACAACAAATACAACAAATTTGCAACACAAACATCCAGGAGATCTGGGACACCGTGAAAAGACCAAACCTAAGAATAATAGGGGAAGAAGAAGGAGAATTCCACTCCAAAGGCCCAGAAACTATACCCAACAAAATTATTGAAGAAAACTTTCCAAACCTAAAGAAGGATATTCCTATGAAGGTTCAAGAAGCATACAGAACACCAAATAGGCTGGATCAAAAAAAAATTCCCTCACCATATAATAATCAAAACACAAAACATACAGAATAAAGAAAGAATATTAAGAGCTGGAAAGGAAAAAGGTCAAGTAACATATAAGGGTAAGCCTATCAGAATTACACCTGACTTCTCTATGGAAACAATGAAAGCCAGAAGGTCTTGGATAGATGTGCTGTGGAAATTAAGAGACCATGGATGCTAGCCCAGACTACTATACCCAGCAAAGCTTTCTTTCACCATGAATGGGAAAAAAAAGATAATCTAGGATAAAAACAAATTTAAGCAATATAAAGCCACAAACCCAGCCTTACAGAAAGTACTAGAAGGTAAACCACAACTAAAGGAAGCAAACAACACCCACAATAACGCAGATCTAACAACCCGACACCAGCTCAACTCAAAGAAGGGAGACACACAAAACCTACCACCAAAAAGAAAATAACTGGAGTTAACAACCACTGGTCATTAATAACGCTTAATATCAATGGACTCAACTCACCTATAAAAAGGTACAGGTTAAGAGAATGAAAACAAAAATAGTATCCAACATTCTGCTATTTACAAGAAACACGCCTCAACCACAATGACAGACAATATCTCAGAGTAAAGAGTTGGGAAAAGGTTTTTTAATCAAACGACAATAAGAAACAAGCAGGTGTGGCTATATTAATATCTAAGAAAATCAACTTCAAATTAAAATCAATCAGAAGATATGGAGATGGACACTTCATTCTCATAACAGGAAAGATTCATCAAGATGAAGTCTCAATCCTGAATATCTAGGCCCCTAATATAAAGGCACCCACATATGTAAAAAAAATTACTAGAACTCAAAGCACACATCAAACCCAACACACTAATAGTAGGAGATTTCAACACTTGTCTCTCACCAATGGACAGGTCAACCAGACAGAAACTTAATAAAGAAATACAAGAACTAATAGATGTAATGAATCAAAAGGACTCAATATATATCTATAGAACATTCCACCCAAACAGGAAAGAATATACCTTTTTCTCAGCATCTCATGGAACCTTCTTGAAAATTGATCACATACTTGGTAACAAAGCAAACATCCACAGATACAAAAAAGTTGAAGTAACCACCTGTGTCTTATTGGATCACCTTGGAGTAAAGTTAGAATGTAACAACAATTAAACCCCCCAAAAGCATACAAACTCATGGAAACTGAACAGTCAACTATTAAACCACGCCTGGGTCAAGGAATAAATAAATAAAGAAATAAAAGTCTTCCTTGAATTCAATGAAAATAAAGAAACAACATACACTAACCTATGGGACACTATTAAAGCAGTGCTAAGAGGAAAGTTCATAGCACTTAGTGCCCACATAAAGAAAGCACACATTAGTGACTTAACAGCACACCTGAAAGCTCTAGAAAAAAAATGAGGCAGACTCACCCAGGAGGAGTAGAAGACTGGAAATAATCAAACAGAGGGCTGCAATCAACAAAATAGAGACACAGAAAACAATCCAAACAATCAATGAAACAAAGATCTGGCTCCTTGAGAAAATCAACAAGATCATCGAACCCTGTCCATACTAATCAAAAGGAGGAAAGAGAACACTCATATTAACAAGATCAGAAATGAAAAGGGGGACATAACAACAGACACTGAGGAAATTCAAAGAATCATTAGGTCTTACTACAAAAGCCTGTATGCCACAAAATTGGAAAATGTAAAAGAAATGGACAGTTTTTTAGATAAATACCACATACTGAAACTAAATCAAGACCAGGTGAACAATTTAAATAGACCTATAAGTCGTGAGGAAACAGAAGCTGTCATTAAAAACCTCCTAACCAAATAAAGCCCAGGACCAGATGGTTTTAATGCAGAATTCTACCAGAATTTCAAAGAAGAGCTAATACCTATTCTCCTTAAGGTGGTTTCACATAATAGAAACAGAAGGGTCATTGCCAAACTCTTTTTATGAAGCTACAATTACCCTGATACCAAAACCACACAAGATGCAACCAAGAAAGAAAATTATAGACCATTCTCACTTATGAACACTGATGCAAAAATTCTCAATAAAATCCTGGCAAACCGAATCCAAGAACACATTAAAAAAAATCATCCATTATATCAAGTAAGCTTCATCCCACAGATGCAGGACTGGTTCAACATATGAAAATCAATCAATGTAATCCATCATATAAATAAACTGAAAGGAAAAAACCATATGATCATTTCATTAGATGCTGAAAAAGCATTTGACAAAATTCAACACCCCTTTATGATAAAGGTCTTGGAGAGGTTAGGGATACAAGGATCATATCTAAGTATAATAAATCAATATCTAGCAAGCTAACAGCTAACATCAAATTAAACAGAGAGAACTCAAAGCGATTTAACTAAAATCTGGAACAAGACAAGGCTGTCTAATCTTGCCATATTTCTTTATTATAGTGTTTGAAGTCCTAGCAATAGCTATAAGACAAAATAAGGAGAACATGGGTATTTTAATTGGAAAGTAAGAAGCCAAAGTTTTGTAATTTGCAGATGATATGATAGTGTACATAGTGACCCCAAAATTTCTACCAAAGAATTCTACAGCTGATAAATACCTTCAGTGAAGTGGCAGGTTAGAAGATCAACTCAAAAAAATCAGTAGCCCTCCTATACACAAAGGATAAAGAAACAGAGAGGTAAATCAGAGAAACATCACCTTTCACAATAGCCACAATTAGCATAAAGTATCTTGGGGTAACACTAACCAAGGAAGTGAAAGATCTATTTGACAAGATCTTTAAGACCTTGAAGAAAGAAATTGAAGAGGATACCAGAAAATGGAAGGCTCTCACATGCTCCTGGATTGGTAGGATCAATATAGTAAAAACAGCAATTCTACAAAAGGCAATCTATAGATTCAGAGGGTGGGGGAAGGGGAGAGTGGGAAGCAGAAGGGAGAAGGGAAGGACTGGCAAGAGCTGAGGGGAGTGGGAGTGTTGAGATGGAAGAAAGGTGGATATTAGAGAAGGGAATAAGATATCTACATGAAGGAAGTAATTTTAGGACTGGCAAGATACTTGGCTCTAGAGGGGATCCCATGTGTCCACAGGGATGTCCCCAGCTAGGTACTTGGGCATTAGAGGAGAGGGTGCCTGAACTAGCCATGTCCCATAGTCACATTGATGAATAACTTGATCACCACCATAGAAATTTCGTCCAATGGATGGAGATAGAGACAGAGACCCAGATTCACGTCAGAGCAATGGACTGAGCTCCCAAGGTCCAGTCGAAGAGCAGAAGGTGGGAGAAGATGAGAAAAGAAGTTAGGACGGTGAGGGGCTGGTACCCCCACTGATACAGTGTGTTGAACTAATGGGAGCTCACCAAATCTAGCTGGACTGGGACTGAATGAGCATATGATCAGGCCAGACTCTCTGAATGTGGCTGCCAATGGGGGCAGACTGAGAAGCCATCAGCAATGACACTAGGAATCTATCTCTTCTGCATGTATTATCTTTTTGGGAACCTAGTCTATTTGGATGCACACGTTCCTAGGCCGGGATGGAGGGGGTAGGGCCTTGGACTTCCCACAGGGCAGGGTACCATGCCCTCTTTTAAGGAAGCAGGGGGAGAGAGGAAGGGTGAGGGGGAGCAAGAAGGGACAGGGAGAAGGGGAGAAAATGTAAATTTTTTTGGAATGAAAATAATAAAGGAATATGGATAAAAAAGAATGTCATAGAAAGATGTGCTGCAGAGTCTAAAGATCACAGCTGCTAGCCCAGAATACTAAACATAGCAAATTTTTAATGATCATAGAAGGAGAAAATAACATATTCTATGATAATAATCAAATTTAAACAATATTTTCAAAACAGGCCTATAGAAGTTTCTAGAAGGAAACTCCAACATAAAGAGGTTAACTACAACCACAAAGCATATGAAATACATAAGATCACACTTGAAAAAATAAACTGACACATACACAAAGCATGCCACAATCACCCCCTCCATGACCACTAAACCAAAATAACAGAAATTAGCAACCACTATCAACAATCAAGAATCTCACTGTCAATGATTACAGCTCCACAAAAAAATAGACATACTAGCAGAATGGTTTAAAAAAGAGCATCCATTCTTCTACTGCATCCAAACCCACAATTCAAGATGAAGTATAAATATTACCTCAGAGCAAAAGGTTGGAAAATGTTATTTAAAGCATATGAAGCAAAAAAAAAAGAAAATGCCATAGTTCTTTTAATATCCAACTAAAATAGACTGCAGACCAAAACAAATCAAAAGAGATAAGTAAGGACACTACATATTCTTCAAACAAAAATCCACCAATATGACATTTGAAATCTTTTTTTTATTTTTCCATTCAAAATTTACACTTCTTCCCCTTCTCCCATTCTCCCCCCGCTCCTCCACTAAACCTCCTCCCCCCCCTCCATCGTTAAGAGAGGGCAGGGTACCCTGTGCTGTGGGAAGTCCAAGGCCCTTCCCCCCTCCATCCCAGCCTAGGAAGGTATGCATCCAAGTAGACTAGGGTCCCAAAAAGATAATACATGCAGAACAGACAGGTCCCAGTGCCATTATTGATGGCTTCTCAGTCCACCCTCATTGGCAACCACATTCAGAGAGTCCTGTTTGATCACATGCTCATTCAGTCCTGGTCCAGCTGGATTTGGTGAGCTCCCCTTTGATCAGGCACACTGTCTCAGTGGATGGACCAACCCCTCACTCTCCGGACATCCTTGCTCATCTACTACCTCCTTCTGCTCTTCAACTGGGCCTTGGCAGCTCAGTCCATTGCTCTGATGTGAATGTGGGTCTCTGTCTCTATCTCTGTCCATCTCTTGATGAAGATTCTATTGTAGATAATCATCAGTGTGATAGTAGGACAAGGCCAGTTCAGGCACCCTCTCCTCTCCTGACGAAGGACCTAGCTGGGGACATCCCCAGTGGACACCTGAGATCCCCTCTAGGGCCAAGACTCTTGCAAACCCTAAAATGGTTCCCTTAATGTAGATATCTTCTTCCCTGCTTCTTTATCTGCTCTTTGAACATCTCCAACCTCCCACTCCCCCAAGCTCTCCCGAATCCTTCCCTTCTACTATCTCCTTCAAACTGTCCCCTTCTCCTCATTCCTCCCCTACTTCTATCCCCACCCCTGTGCTCCAACTTTTGCCCAGCTAGCTTGTTTGCTTCTAATTTCCAGGAGGATGTATATATGTTTTTCTGTGGGTTCACCTTGCTATTTGGCTACTCTAGGCTTGTGAGCTATAGGCTTAATGTCCTTTGTAAATGGCAGGATTCCACTAATTAGTGAATACATACCATATTCATCTTTTTGGGTTTGGGTTATCTCACTAACGGTAGAGTTTTCTATTTCCATCCATTTGCATTCAAAATTCAAGATGTCATTGTTTTTTTACCGCTGAGCAGTACTCTAATGTGTATATATTCCACACTTTCTTGATCCATTCTTCCATTGAGGGGCACCTAGGTTTTATCCAGGTTCTGGCTATTACAAATAATGGTGCTATGAACATAGTTGAACAAATGCTTTTGTAGTATGATTGGGAATCTCCTGAGTATATTTCCAAGAGTGGTATTCCTGGATCCTGAGGTAGGTTGATTCCCAATTCCCTGAGAAAGTGCCACAATGATCTCCAAAGTGGTTTCACAAGTTTGCATTCCCAGCAACAAATTATGAGTGTTCCCCAAATTCCACATCCTCTCCAGCATAGGCTATCCTTGGTGTTTTTGATTTTAGCAATTCTGACTGGTATAAGATAGTATCTCAAAGTTGTTTTGATTTGCAGTTCCATGATCACTAAGAAAGTTGAACATGACCTTAAGTATCTTTTGGCCATTTGAACTTCTTCTGTTGAGAATTCTCTGTTCAGATCATTTTTCAATTGGGTTATTTAGAATTTTAATGTCTAGTTTCTTGAGTTCTTTATATATTTTGTAGATCAGACCATTGTCTGATGTGGGGTTGGTGAAGATCTTCTCCCATTCAGTAGGATGCCTTTTAGTCTTAATGACTGTGTCCTTTGCTTTACAGAGGCTTCTCAGTTTCAGGAGGTCCCATTTATTCACTGTTGCTCTTATTGTCTTTGCCATTGGGGTTTTACATAGGAAATAGTCTCCTGTGCCCAAGTATTGCAGGCTACTTCCCACTTTCTCTTCTTTCATGTTCAGTGTGGTCAGATTAATATTGAGGTCTTTAATCCATTTGGACTTGAGTTTTGTGCATGGTGATAGATAAGGATCTATTTTCATTCTCCTACAGGTTGACATCCAGTTATGCTAGCACCATTTGTTAAAGATTCTTTCTTTTTTCCATTCTATAATTTTAGCTTCTCTGTCAAATATGAGGTATTCATAGGTTTGTGGATTAATGTCCAGGTCTTCGATTTGATTCCATTGGTCAACGTCTCTGTTTTTATGCCAGTACCATGCTGTTTTCATCACTTTAGCTCTGTAATAGAGTTTGAACTTAGAGATGGTAATGCCTCCTGCAGTTCCTTTATTGTATAGGATTGTTTTGGCTATCCTGGGCTTTTTGTTTTTCCGTATAAAGAGTTATTGTTCTCTCAAGGTCTATGAAGAATTTCGTTGGAATTATGATGGGGATTGTATTGAACCTACAGATTGCCTTTGGTAGAATTGCCATTTTTCTATATTGATCCTACCAATCAAGGAGCATGGGAGCTCCTTCCATTTTCTGGTATCCTCTTCAATTTCTTTCTTCAAGGCCTTAAAGTTCTGTCAAATAGATCTTTTACTTCCTTGGTTTGTGTTACCCCAAGATGTTTTATGCTATTTGTGGCTATTGTGAAATGTGATGTTTGTCTAATTTCCATCTCTGTTTCTTTATCCTTTGTGTATAGGAGGGCTACTGATTTTTTTGAGTTGATCTTGTATCCTGCCACATCACAGAAGCTATTTATCAGCTTTAGGAGTTCTTTGGTAGAGTTTTTGGGGTCACTTATGTACACTATCATATCATCTGCCAATAGCGAAAGTTTGACTTCTTCCTTTCCAATTTGAATCCCCTTGATCTCCTTATGCTGTCTTATTGGTATTGGTAGAATTTCAAGCACTATATTGAAGAGACATGAAGAGAATGGACAGCCTTGTCTTGTTCCTGATTTTAGTAGAATCACTTTGTGTTTCTCTCCACTTAATTTGATGTTAGCTTTCAGCTTTCTGTATATTGCTTTTATTATATTTATAAATGATCCTTGTATCCCTAATGTCTCCAAGACCTTTATCATAAAAGGGTGTTGAATTTTGTCAAATGCTTTTTCAGCATCTAATGAAATTATCATATGATTTTTTTCTTTCAGTTTATTTATATGATGTATTACATTGATAGATTTTTGTATGTTAACCAGCCCTGAATCTCTGGGATGAAGCCTACTTTATCATAAGGGATGATTTTTTTTTTTTGATGTGTTCTTGGATTCGGTTTGTCAGTATTTTATTGAGAATTTTTGCATCGATGTTCATAAGTAAGGTTATTCTGTAATTGTCTTTCTTGGTTGTGTCTTTTTGTGGTGTTGGTATCAGGGTAAGTGTAGCTTCATAAAAAGAGTTTGGCAATGACCCTTCTGTTTCTATTATGTGAAACACATTCAGGCGTATAGGTATTAGCTCTTCTTTGAAATTCTGGGAGAATTCTGAATTAAAAACATCTGGTCCTGGGCTTTTTTGGTTAGGAGGTTTTTAATGACAGCTTCTATTTCCTCATGACTCATAGGTCTATTTAGACTGTTCACCTGGTCTTGATTTAATTTCAGTATATGATATTTATATAAATAACTGTCTATTTGTTGTACATCTTCCAATTTTGTGGCATACAGGCTTTTGTAGCAAGACCTAATGATTCTTTGAATTTCCTCAGTGTCTGTTGTTATGTCCCCCTTTTCATTTCTGATCTTGTTAATTTGAGTGTTCTCTCTCTGCGTTTTGATTAGTTTGGACAGGGGTTTGTCGATCTTGTTGATTTTTTCAAGGAACCATCACTTTGTTTCATTGATTGTTTGGATTGTTTTCTTTGTCTTTATTTTGTTGATTTCAGCCCTCAGTTTGATTATTTCCAGTCTTCTATTCTTCCTGGATGAGTCTGCTTCTTTTTTTTTCTAGATCTTTCAGATGTGCTGTTAAATCACTAATGTGTGCTTACTCCATTTTCTTTATGTGGGCACTGAGTGCTATGAAGTTTCCTGTTAGCACTGCTTTCATAGTTTCCCCATAGGGTTGGGTATGTTATGTCTTTATTTTAGTTGAATTCTTTAGGTTGGGAAAGTTTTCTTCTATAAATTTGTTGAATATATTTTCTGGGTCTTTGAGCTGTAATTCTTTTCCTTCTTCTACCCCTATTATACTTAGGTTTGGTCTTTTCATGGTATCCCAGATTTCCTGGATGTTTTGTGTTAAATATTTGTTGGACTTGTTGTTTTCTTTGATCAATGAGTTTATTGTCTCTATCATATCTTCAGTGTCTGACATTCTTTCTTCTATCTCTTGTGTTTTGTTGGTTATACTTGTCTTTGTAGTTCCTGTTCATTTATCCAGATTTTCCATATCCAGCCATCTCTCGGTTTGTGTTTTCTTCATTGCCTCCATTTCAGTTTTCAAGTCTTGAACTTTTTCCATTACCTGTTTGATTGCTTTTTCTTGGTTTTCTAGGGTATCATTGAGGGATTTATTCATTTCTTCTAACTTTTTGTTAGTCTTCTCATCCATTTCTTTAAACGAATTCTTCTCATCCTCCTTAATGGTCTCTATCACTTTCATAATGTTACATTTAAAGTTGATTTCTTCTACTTCTTCTGGAGTAGGTTGTACAAGTCTTCTTTTGCATGTTCACTGGATTCTTGTGTTATCATATTGCTTTTCAGCTTGTTGGAGGAATTCTTGCATTGGTGCCTGTCTATCTCTTCCTTCGAATGTGGCCAGGAGAGTCTTGGTGGCTTTGTCTGATTTTCCTTTGATTAAATTTTTCCTGTGGCTAAATTCCTTTGGCTGATTTTTCCTGTACTTGGGGATTTTTCTTGTTCTGCCCTTTCTTAGGTCCCCTTAGCACTGGAGTTGGCTGTCAAATCTCCTCCTCCTTGAAGTAAGCTGTGGTGGTGGATCTAAGGACCTCCTCTCGATGGATGTACTGGTAATGGATCAGGGCCACTGCTGGCCAAGGACCTCACAGACAAATGGAGGGCTTGGTATATGCTGGCTCCATGGAACAAAGAAACCTCTGCAACCTTGTACCCATCACTTTGTTCCCAGAGCCTCAGCCACAAAGCAGGCTGAGTTCGGGGATTCTAGGACCCAGTAGATGAAAGGGGTGCTTGCGGGCAAGCTGGGGTGGGATAAGTAGAAAAGCCGGTAGCTGGGGAGAAGCCCCGCTGAATGGCCAGAAAGTTTAGGGGATTTGAGGGTGCCTATACTCCCTTCCTGAGGTGTCTGAGCAGCCAGGCAGGCACACACTTACCCTCCGGATGGATCTACTAGTACTGGATCAGGGTCACTTGCTGGCCAAGGTCTCGTAGACAAAAGGACCAACATTTCAATTCTTAACATCTACATCCCCAAAACAAAAGAAACACCACCATAGCTGAAATCATATAATGATCCCCAGTCACTGAAAATGGTAGACTTTAACTTCTACCTCTCACCAAATGGACAGATCATCCTGACAAATATTAAAGAAATAAATGCGGGTGTTAACAGATGTTATAAAACAAATTTACCTAACAGATATTTACAGAACATTTCACCAGAACAAAAAAGAGTGTACCTTCTTCTCAGCACCTCACAGAATTCTCTCCAAAATGGACCCACTGAAACACAAATCAAGTTGCAACAGATAAATGAAAATTGAAATAACTCCCAGCATCCTAACAGATCACCACAGATAAAGCCCAAAAAAGTTTAGGACCTGATGGCCTTTGCACATAATTCTACCAGTCTTTCAAAGAAGAATTATTCTAAGTTCTCTTCAAATTATTCTACAAACAGAAAGAGAATGAGCACTGTCTATTTCATTTTATGAGACCACAGTTACTTTGATACCCAAATCATATAAAAACTCAACAACAACAAAAGAGAGAATGAAAGACCAAAAATCAGTCAATGCAATACACCATACAAACAAACTGAAAGAAAAAAACACACAATCATCA
>PVIU01028843.1:0-18389 GCA_004026605.1 Ondatra zibethicus
ATCATATGCTCATTCAGTCCCAGTCCAGCTGGATTGGTGCGCTCCCATTAGTTCAGGCACACTGTCTCAGTAGGTGGACCAGCCCCTCACAGTCCTAACTTCCTTACTCATCTTCTCCCACCTTCTGCTCTTCAACTGCACCTTGGGGGCTCAATCCATTGCTCTGATGTGAATGTGGGTCTCTGTCTCTATCTCCATCCATTGGATGAAATTTCAGGGTCCAGATGAATCTGCGGAAGCGAAAGCCAGTATTTTAAAACATGTGGTCAGCTTTTTGTCAACACTATTTAATTGTTTCTTGGCAGGACCTCTTAAAAGAGCTGCAAAGTTTTGCAGCTAAAGCTGAGTCAGGAAACCTCTCTTAGATGAGAGCGCTTGCTTGCCTTTACCAAGCAGAGCAGACCCGAGAAATTGCTGCTACCAAGAAAACATGCTTTACTCTATTCTTTCCCAAGCTTTCTCAGGCTTTCTGTGGATGCAGTTATCCACGTGTGCACCATTCTGTAACATGAGAGCCTGGCTGATTTCTGTTTTCCCACCAGGTCCCACAGTTATTAGGTCCCAAGGAAAAATCACAGAGAATCTGCATTAGGTTATAAACTGATTGGCCCATTAGCTCAGGCTTCTTATTAGCTCTTGTAACTTACATTAACCCATTATTCTTATCTGTGTTAGCCACTTAGCACGGTACCTATTCTCAGTGGGGCAGGGTCATATCCTGCCTCTTCGGGGGTCTGCGCAGGACCCACAAGAGAGCTTCCTGCTTTCCAGAATTCTCCTATTCTCCTTGCTCTGCCTCTACTTCCTGTCTGGTTGTCCCACCTATACATCCTGGCTAATGGCCAATCATGCAGAGCATTGCGCAGCCTGGAAACATCTCTCTGTATGGCAGCAGGAATCTGCCATGTTTTCCCACATGCCTAAGCCTGATCTTGTCACCTGTCCAGGTGGGGAGCACTGAGCCATTGGTGTGGTCTCAGAGTACTTTCTTGCTGATCCCAAGCAGGCACACAAACATCCAGTCCCACAAAAGTCATTGAAATTCTTAATAGCTAGAGTTCTCGCTGATGGCACAGCCAAGGAAGCCCCGTTTTAAAACCATGGGGCTTTTTTACTTTGCGGCTGCTGAGTGAGAAAATTTTCTCTGTGGCACCCCGCCAGCAAGCAGCAAAAAGCTTTGTTAAACTCTATATTAGTGTCTAGAATTTCTTTTCAAGCCCTCTCAGATTTTACGTAGAGTTAGTCGGCCATGTTGGGCACCAATCTGTAGTAATGAGGTCTGGGCCACATTCTGGCACCTGGCTAACTTAACCCCCGCAATAATCACATGGAAATTGTATTAATTAAATTACTGCCTGGCCCATTATTTCTAGCCTCTTCTTGGACAACTCTCACTCTTGATCTAACCCATTTCTATTAATCTGTGTTCACCACGATGTCATGGCTTACTGGAAAACCTTCTAACCAGCGTCAGTCTCAGGCAGGAGAACTATGGCATCTGCCATACTACCTTCTTCCCAGCATGCCGTTCTGTCTACTCCACCTACCTGATTTCTGCCGTATTCTTTATTCACCAATGAAACAACACAAATACAGAAAAACCTCCTACACCATAGTAGTTGTAAACTAGAATTTTGAAATGTAACAGCTGGAAAAGCTACAGAATAACATCATGTTTGAGTTCACGTAAATAAAACTCAGTAATTTACATACTGATGTGAACATGCTTCTGTTTATGAGAAATAAAACTACCGTCTAATTTATCAATGAGTGATTCTTAAGATGAAAATATGTTCAATAATGTGCTAAATAATGAAGTTTTTGCAGAAAGCACAGATTAGATATGATGCAATATGTTTAATTATAGTATGATTTTCTACTTAGCTATGCCTTCCCTTGCTTTGTGAAATCATACCTGTATCTTGTTGCTTTGAAAAACAAGCAAGTAAAGAACATGAGGAAAAAATGGCCTATTTACCTCACAAATCAATGGTTCTGTTTTGAGGAATTTGAGGCAAAGTCTTGAAAGAACTATTGAATCTACCTACAGTCAAGGGCATAGAAGAAAAATGACATAAAACATGGTTGAGGTGAGCTCATATTCTTTTCTCTGATACAGTTCAGGACACATCAACTGGGGAAAGGATTCCCTACATCAATTAGTATAATGAACACAATCCTCCACAAATAAATCATAGGCCCAATGGCTAAGCTGATATTGGTCATTCCTTATTGAGACTCTTTTTCAAGTGGATCTTTGTCATGTCAACTAGACAATTAGAAATGACCATAACATATTTAACACATACTATTTCTTCATTATTATTTTAGGTCTAATTTTCACATTGGATAATCTACTGTGAATATGTGAATTAGGACTAATTTGGTATTTTTAATGGTTTGAATGTCAAAATTTTCATTAACTATATTTTCATTGAAATATAATTACTCACCGAGTAGATAAGTGAATGAATTATTAGAATTCCTATATACAACTTTGAGTATGTTTATAATGGTATGATATTCATTGGAAATTGCTTATGATTGAGAATAATAAATATATTTAATATATATTTAGCCTTACAGAGACAATTTATTAATACTATAGGCTGTTCTACATAACTGAAATCAAGGTCAAAGTGCTGAAAACAACTGTACTGAAACTTGAGATGTAGAGCTGATGTCTACATTTTACTTTCAACCTTCCATTCCTATATCATTGTTACAGGAGTGTATTCTACACTCTATAAAAAGAGTAATGTAAACACCAAGCTTGTCACAAAATCTTTACTGACAGTGTTACACTGCTAAAATAATGGTAATGCAAAACTTGTGGGAGTAACTAATCAATAACTGATTTGGGACCCACTATATGAGATATAACTAAAAAAAATCTCCTTGGCTGATCAACAAACAGACTAGACTGTCCAGGGGACCATTGGGAATATATATAAAAAAATAATGGTCTAAGAAAAAAGAAATAAAATACTAATGAAATTACTTCTAGTGTTTTTCTGCAATTCTCATAGATTAGATCCTGTTCTGTTAGCACCATATAAGCTGCTTCCTACAGCATATAAAGTAAATATAGAGATGCACAAGCAGACATTAGGTAGAGAGTGAAAGGCTTTGAAACACCTAGTCCTATATGGGATGTCTCCATCAAAATCCTTGCCATGGAGCTCAGGGACCTCCACGGAGGAGGACATGGAGAGAGTGTAAGACCCAGAGGAGACCCAGGACACCAAGAAAGCAAGACCCTCTAAATTAACATTGAAACACATATGAGCTCAAATTAACTGAGTTAGCATAGGGCCTGTATGGGTCTTCAAAAGGTTCTCTATGTATGTATTATGGCTTTCAGTTTAGTGTTTACATTGGATCCCTAACTGAAGCACAAAGTGGATCTCTGATTCTTGTGCTTGTTCTTCATCTCTTTTCCATCTCTTGATTTACCTAACCTAAAGTGATTTTTTAAATTTTATTGCTATATTTTATTCTTTTAGTTTAAATAAATGAATAAATGAATCAATACCTAGACACTAGGGTAAAGATAAACAACTAAACTGTCATTTATATCTGATGAGACTGGGTAAATCAATTTTATCTAATAGAGTGAAACTGGGCATTTCAATTACCCACAACACCAGGACAGAGCATTGTTGTGTGTGTGTGTGTGTGTGTGTGTGTGTGTGTGTGTGTGTGTGTGTGTGTGTGCTTTTATTTGGTTACAGTTTCTCTGTTTAGAGCACAGTTTTGTCTTTTTATGGGGGGTGTTGTATTGTGCTTTTCTTTAGTTTTTGAGAAATGACTTAAAGTTGAATGGGTACAGAGGTGAAGGGGTTCTGAAATAACTTGGGAAATGGAAAGAATATGGTCAAAATATATTTAAATTGAGAAATTATTTTGCATAAAACATGTATGATAATAATAAATAAATGGAAAATTTCTAACATTCATGAGAAGAGAAAAAAATGTTCTACTGCAAATAAAATTGTTTTCTTATATTTCTATTTTCTCACTTTTTTATTTGTTTTTGGTTTGTTTGTTGAGACAGGGTTTCTCTGTAGCTTTGGAGCCTGTCCTAGAACTAGGTCTTATAGAGCAGGCTGGCCTCGAAATTACAGAGACCCACTTGCCTCTGCCTCCTGATTGTAGGAATTAATGGGATGCACCAAAACTGTCCAGCTTTTTCTCACCTTTGAATGAGGCTTTTATATTTTCAACCACTTTTTTAGTTATCATAGCTATATTTTTCAACCATATTGAGCTTAGAGATACTTAAAATATATTCGATTTTATACTCATAATTATAATGACATAGGTCTTCTTCACTATGTTTTAAGTAAGAGTGTTATAAAAATTTTTATAATGTCCTGAAATTCACAGGACACAAAGTAAGTCACTGTAAGTATTCTGGACAGACCTAGTGTTACAAGTGATGCTGAGGAACACTATTCTGGGTAAATCCATATGTAAGAATAAACTCAGTAGAAAGAAATAATTTTCCCTCTTTAAAATGACCCATCAAAAGCCAGATGGTGGTGGTGAACACCTTCAATACTAGCACTCAGGAAACAGAGGTAGTCA
Organism: Ondatra zibethicus; assembly: GCA_004026605.1. Classification (NCBI taxonomy): domain Eukaryota; kingdom Metazoa; phylum Chordata; class Mammalia; order Rodentia; family Cricetidae; genus Ondatra; species Ondatra zibethicus. The sequence goes on from PVIU01028843.1 coordinate 4,591, forward strand.
GATATCTGTGAGTCTGAGGCCAGAATGGTCTGTAAGAGCTAGCTCAAGGACATCTATGGATACACAGAGAAACCCTGTCTTGAAAATCCAAAACAAAAAAAGACCCTTCAAATGCTTTGCATTAAGAAAATAAGCTTTAAGTGCTAGAACAAAAAAAAATCTTGGCAACCTACCAGCTAATGATATAATAATAAGAAAAATGTCTCTGAATGGCAGTGTCCATAAGAAAAGTGAAATATGATCTAAAGAAATTCCTAATTGTTAAAAGAAGTATTGGGTGGAAAGATTGAAAGAAAACTTTATGGAAACTGAGAATAAGTGGTCAGAAGTTTATGAAGAAATCTGAAGAAATTGGATATCTCAGAAATAAAGAAAACCACACATACACACATACAGTCATTAGTGTGTTATTCTGACATGAAAAATATATGGACCGGTTTTCTATAATAGTAGACATATTGGATTATATGGAATGAAATTTGAGACTAATTCAAAAGAGGAATTCATGTTACAGCATTTTACCACCTGAAGTCCAATGAGAAAAGGAGCCAAGAGAATGACTGAAATACTCAGCAGTCTTTGCTTAAAGAGAAACAGTCCAGTGAGCTATGTTAGCTACTTGTGTCAACAGTTCATGTAGAAAGTCCTTCTATATACATGTTGCTTCTATTGGTTAATGAATAAAGAACCTGCTTGGGCCTACAGCAGGACAGAATAGAAGTCAGTGAGAAATTCAGTAAACTGAATGCTGGGAGAAAATACGCAGAGTCAGAGAGATGCTATGTAGCAGAGAAGGAGAAAGATTCCTGCAGGAGCCTGCTGGAATCTTGCTCATAGGCTACAACTTCATGGTGATGCACAGACTAATAGATATTGATAAATTTTAGATATAAGACACAGAAAGACAATTATCACATGTATTCACTCATAAATGATTTTTAAACATAAAGCAAAGAAAATCAGCCCACAAAACACAATCCCTGAGAACACAGACAACAATGAGGACCCTAAGAGAGACATATATAGAAGACAAGATCTCCTAAGTAAATTGGGATCATGGGGACCTTGGGAGAGGGTTGAAGAAGAGCAGAGAGGCAGGGAGGGGAGCAGAGAAAAATGTAGAAATCAATAAAAATTAATTAAAAAAGGAAAAACAAACAAACAAAATGAACATACAAAAAAGAGCTAGATAGCAATGGACTTAAGTGATTGGCCAAACAGTATTCCAATTAATATAACTTCTGTGTGATTATTTCATGTTTGGGCAACAGGGAAACAAGTAAGCAGCCTCTGCCAACAGGCAGTGTTGTCAGAGTTTTCTGTCCTGCCTGGTTCCCAAAATCATTAAGTCCCAAAGAAATCACACAGAGGTCTACATTAGTTACAAACTGATTGGCCCATTAGCTCGGGCTTCTTATTAACTCTTACAGCTTATAATAGCCCATTATTCTTATCTGTGTTAGTCACGTTGCTGTTGCTTGGTACCTTATTTGGTGGGCAGTCACATCTTGCTTCTTTTGTAGCTGGGACAGGACTGCTCACCAAGCTTTCCTCTTCCCAGAATTCTCCTGTTCTCATTGACCCACCTCTACTTCCTGTCTTGTTGTCCCGCTTATACTTCCTGCCAGGCTACTGCCCAATCAGGGTTTACTTAAAATATAATTGACAGAACACAGACCATTGTCCCACACCAAGGCAGTGAATTACTGATTCTTCCTGTGACTACTTGGCAGTTCACTAGCAATCTGAGAGAACTGATAGGATGTTGGAGGAGAATAAACAATTTTATGTTATAAGGTGAGCCACATGCTTACAAAATAGCATTTAGTTTTATATTTAAAATAGACACAGATTGAGATGTAGATACAGGTATATATATAGAGACTAAGAGAGACTTTCATACACAGCACAAATTACTCATATGAATAAAAATTCCTGAAAAGAAAGTATTTTTTGCTGTGAGCAAAATACTATTTTTAGGTGTTTTTGTGCCTGGAGAGTCTGATTGGTTGCCTGGAGTTTCAGTACCATGGTGAGATTGGAGTTTTGCAGTTTCTGAGGCTAATTACCATAACTTCGGTAAGTTTTAGCTAATTCTTTGCTCCATTCTGTATCTGAACTAGTGTCCTGTGACAATAGATAAAAATAGAAAAAAATATTTTGGAATCTATTTACTTAGCAGGCAACTAGTTTCTATCACTTAATTTAAGAATACCATCCACTGGCATCTTGGGAAAGTTCTCCCAATCCCAATGTAGTTAGATTTCTTATATGACCAAATATGTATTTTAGGGGTTGCTTTCTTCCATTCTGTAAATATAGAAAAAAAATTGTGAAACTGTTTCTATGTTGGAACATGATATTTTAGGTTACCTAAATCTGTGTCTCTGGGACATGGTCACTCAAAATATAGTATCTCATACTTATCTTTTGAAGAAGGCTATAGTTCTCTAAGATATTTCTTTATTTAGAACTTAATGATAGTGAAATCAGTTACTGAAAATCATTGCATTAGTTGAAGAGAAGGAATTACAAGTAAATCTTAGGAGAACATACTCCTCAAATACAAACTCTGCATATAAGAAAACTGGAATAAAATAAGTTTATATTCAGTAAAGTTAGCCTAAGGACTCTTGATTAATACGAGAAAATCCTTAAGTATTAAGTCTCTAAATATTCAATAAGTACTTAGGTGTTATATCACCAAGTTAAATAGAAATATGACTTAGTTTTATAAATGAAAACTTTAATGAAGTTTCTAACTTTACTTTCATTTTTAGAAAAATTCATACAAAGTGCACTATTACTAAAAGTATAGATGTATTACTCAATCTGAACCTGTGTTCTGTTTTTGTCCCAAAATGTTTTTAAAGCATGAAATAACAAAATAAGCATCAAGATATTGTAGTTCAATTTTTAATGTATAAAACAAAAACTAACCATTTTAGAATCAGCATGAAACTCTGTGATTCATAACCTGAAACAAAAGATTGTTTCTTATTGCAAAAATTAGTACCTATGTTAATGATACCAGTGATTTTTAACTGATGAATCCATAGTATTATTATACATAGTTTCACATAGGTTTTGTTCAGATGAAGAAAAATATTAGTATATTATATGCATAAGGTCCTCCATGTGACTCAAAATTACATAATATAAAAGAAATCATTTTTTTAAAAATTATCACCTCAAGGCACAAAGCAATTTCCTCAGGAAAATACATGTAATGCAATTATTCTCTCCTAGGAGGCCTGAAATGAACCCACAGCTACACATTAGAGCTGTAATTGTACTCCAGAATCTTTCAATGAAGAGGGCTGATTAAGTTGATTTAAATTAGAGGTGTTCAAAGAGTGCAATATCTTTTATTCATTTATTGCCAGAGGAATCAGTGCCCATGGGAAAAGAATTTCTTTGAAATCTGTATTAGGAGTTTGGTAGCCAAATTAAATATATACCAAATTTAGCAACATGGTCATTTTTTTCCAGTGGGTAGACACAAGGAAACAAATTAATGTTTTCATTTTATTATGTTGAAATTTGATATTTTTCTATGGAAACATTTTTACATCATATCTAAAGAATTAAATCCTAATCTCATGGGCTATTATTTTCTGTAATCCAAAGAGTGTTAGAAGGCATTTAAACATGTATATTTTTCTAATATAGTCATTGTTTTCATTTTCACTTTTCTATGCAGACTTTTTCTTTTATTTCTTCAAGGATTAATGCTCTATAATTATCAGAAAATGAAATTATACCATCCTAGTAAGTAGCCAAAACATTTTGAAACTCAGATGTAAATTTATTACTTTTATAAGAATTTCCATTATTTTTCAAACAACCACATTCATCTTTATAATATGTGTGTTCTCCCACCTCTGATATCCTGGAAATAATAATTATGTTTCACAAAAACTACTTTTGTCTTTTTTATTTCATATAAATTAAAGCATATGCTTACATACATAAACATGTATGTGGGTGCACTGTACATGTGTGTATACAAGTATGCATGTAAAGAGGTTTGTTGTAAAAAGAAATCTATTACAATAACCAAATGTCTTCTACCAGAAGCCGCCTTCAAAATCTTAGAAATTTTCCTGTCTCAGTCTCCTCTGCACTGTAATTACAAGCATGAGTCACTACATCTAAGAAAGATACATAGTTCTGTTTGTCTCCTTTATCTTAACATAAACAATGTGATATTTTCATTACTTTTACATTTATCAATTATTATTTTAATAACAATAATATTCAACATTATAGACAAATCATCATTTATTTGTACATTGAAATAGGATTGGGCATATGAGAATTCCATATGCTCCAAATCTTGTCAGTTATAAATCAAGATTTTGCTAAAACGTATATATATTTTTAGCAAACCAGAACTGTGAATTTCTGATTTATATGGGTGAGGATAAAAGAACATTATGACATCTTTAAATAAGTTATAGTATTTTGTGTTACCATTAATAATGTGTAAAAACTACGGCAATACAAGATAGTTAAAAGCATGTTCATTTTCATCCTAATTTTAGCTATTGAATGAAAAGGTAGTATAAGATCAATGTTGCTCAAACAAATATTTTGTTAATAATCATAATATCAAGTGAAATATTTGTATTATAAACTCCCAAATATACATTTATAGTAAATATTCAATAGTTTTACATTATTGCACTCTAAATCCCTGTTGACAGTATAAAGCTTTTAATCATTGATTTTGTTTTGAAGGTTGATCTAACCTGAACTCATTAAATAAATTTGGCATCAAATAAAATGAGAATTCTTAGAATTTTTATTTATAACCAGGGTATAAATTTACATACTTTACTGTAGAAATATTTAATTAGATTACAAGGTGATGCCCTTCACTACATGTAGAGTAGAGCATGGTACAACACATTTCGTACAAAACTCTAAAACATTCTGTTTCTTAGACACACTAATCTTCCAGAAAATTAGATAAGCAAACATATAAAGAAATCCAAGGTGGAAATTCTATATTTTTTAACTCCAGAATAACAGATACTTAAAAGGAGATAAACAGGCAAATTAATAATGATGCTTATCAAACATCAAACTCTTCTACATCACTGAATAGAGAGTATTCACAAACAACCCTGTAATGTCATGAAAAATTATTCAAAATATATCACACAATCCAGAAAAATTAAAATTGTAACAGTTCTTTCTGTTCTGACCCCAACCCAACTTGATCCATGAGGTTTCCATACCAGCATTTCAAAGACCCTACACTCCGGTACCCTGATCCACATACTTTACCATGACTCTAATTTTCTTACACAATTGAGTGTCATATAAATCTGTTTATTCCCTGAGATTTATCCTTTTTCCACCCAGAATTCATTTTACCCTTTTCACCTCTTGGTATATGGTCTTGTAATCCCTCACCCTTACAACTGATCTGGTCATTGCCCAGACTTTGTCCCTTTGGTTTTTGCTTTACCTCCACCCAGTAAACCAGCCCCAATCCTCAAAAGTGACTTTCCTCCTCCTGTACTAGTCCTTACCTCTTCTCTGAACCCATGTTCTCTAGTGTATTTCCTGATTTCAGATGACACAAATCTCACATTGGCTAGATCTGACTCCTCTTTCAGATCCAGTAAGCATCGTCGTCTTCATTGTGAACTTCCTTCTCATTCAGAACTCCAACATGTGTGTGAGAGGTATACAATGTGGTAGTTCATCCCTTGAAATATGTAAGAATACCAGTCCAGTAATTTTGTGACAATTCTTTCTACCAGATACTCACAAGCCATTCAGTATATCATTCCTCTTTACTGTTCAGGACTAGTGGCCTAAACTCAGAATAAAAGAAAAGCAACCTGTATTATCCAGTTGCTAATTTATCATTTTAAAAGGCAATCTCTGAGATAAACTAAGATATTTCTCTTCCAACACTCATGAAATTCTAACATCTCCTTAACGAGTCATATTATAACATAAGCAAATGCCTGGATAAAATTAAAATGACAGCTCGTAATATGAAAATCTCTTTTATTAAAGAGACAGAAATAATGGAAGATGTTACATCAGAGGCATACATTTTAAAGTAAACAGAATATCAGTGAATGAAGACAAAGTAAAGGAACCATATGACTTTGTTAAAAAATATTTTTTAAAAGCCCACAAAATATATAGAAATTAGAGATGCCCTGAAAGCACCCAATCTATATATCATGGGCATAAAAGCAGAAATATACATTAACAACATTTAAAAAAAATCAATCCACTTATCACAGATAAGCCCTCACAATAAGTGTTGGTAATTTGATAGAATCTTGAAAATGCAGGTCTATTCCAAGTTCGAAAAGACCACAATTAACAACACAGCTTTACAAATCAAACAAAACTTCTTGTCATAATTGACAGCAAAAGAAAAAAAATAAGCTCATGATATAATTGAGATAAAGGAATACAGTGTCAACAACCTAGCACTACAGATATACCAGGAAGAATTTTTCAAACTGAAAAGAAAGATAAAACTATTTAAATTGGACCAGAGGGGAAATAAACAGTGGTAAAATAGTCAAAAGAGTTCTAAAAAACTATACAATATCAACCAAATATTAAGAATCAACAAATATCTTTCAATAATTATTTGAAACATTAAAGGTTTGAATACCTTTACCACCCTCCCCACAGAAAATGAAATACAAACACAGACTAGCTGATTGGAATAGAAAATAGATCCATCTATTGCTTCCTTTAAGAAACTTACCTCATCATCAAAGATAGACACAATCTTAGGGTAAAAGAGTTGAACAAATTAAATAAGTAATTAGAACTAGGATATATCAATAATTGATCTTACAGCAGGAAAATAGATTTTGCACTAAAGCCAAACATAAGAGGGAAAAAGATCAAAAAGATTCAGATTGTGAGAAACATTGGAAAAAGGAACAAAAGGGAACAAATGATATAATAATAACTCTGATAATTAAAATGAATAATTATTTTTCATTTATGTTATACACATTAAGGGAACAAGATAGACTAGTAATATTGCAATTCTGAAAAAAAAATAAAAACAAGATAAAACACTGCTGTGGGAGCACATTCTGCTCCTTCAGCTAATAGCCTTTAAGATATCAGCCCACTAGGGCATGGTCTCATATACTTTAAAAAGCAGTGGGAACTGTGCATGCTCTCTCTCTTGCTTCCAGCTCCTGTTCTGACTGCTAGACTCTCTGTTTCCTGTTTGCAACAAGAGAACTGTGGTTTGGAATGGTGATCTGTTTTTCCCCTCAAATAAATAACCTTTTTATTATTCATAATTCTTAACTGCTGCGGGATTGTTTTGTAGCTTCAAAACACACACTGAGAAATTGTGTATTTAAATAAAGTCACAAATCAAATTGACCTAACAAATAGCTAGAGTACACACCACGCAAATGCTAAAAATTATGCACTGTTTTCAGCAGATCATAGAATATTTTCTGAAATAGATTATGTATTATGACAGAAAGAAAGACTCAACAAAGAGAATATTGTAATCTTGTATCTTGTATTCTATCTGACCAAACCACAATGAATCTCAATATCAACAGAAAGATAAACACATAAATTTAGAGAGAATCAATAACTTATCAAATGATGATTGAATAACTGACAGCATTAAAAGGACATAAAACAAAAATTCCCAGAATAGAATGAAAATATAAACACAGCATATGAAAAATCTATAGGATAAATTGAAGGTATTTGTAAGATAACTTTTTAATTAAAAGTTTTCATTTACATCCAAATTGCAGTTTCTCCTCCCTCCTCTCCTTCATCCTCCTTCCTCCTCACTACTCACCTACCCATGCTTCCTCTGTCTCAGTCCAGAAAGGGATAGTTTTTAATGCTGGGCCTAATTAGGCATGTTTCTGGCTACCTTTTTGCCTCAGGGTTTATTGCCTTTCTTCTGGATATCTTTTGTCTTACTTTTCTCTCACTACTTTCTGGTGGCCTGGCAGTTGCCTGTCTTCTTGAAGCAGATGTGTGCCTGTTTCAGTACTCCTTCTCTTGTTCTCCACATTCTTGTCAAACTTAGAATACTTCCCCTATTTATTCTCTTTGCCTTTTAGTCCTGTTTATCCTTTCTCTTGCCTAGGTGTTGGACATTCTCTTCTTTATTAGACCAATCAGGTGTCTTATGCAGGCAAAGTGAAACAAATGCTATAATCATTTTATAATTAAGCAAGAAAAACAACACATATTTACACAGTTAAAGTAATACTCTGCAGCATAAACAAATGTAACACATCTTTTCCTAGTTAAAATAATATCCACACCATTAGTTCTTCACAAAGTGAACAACATTGAAAAGACCTAGATCAATTAATCAGAAAAGTACTTCCTTTCTCAATTAACTAAATTACAGACAAAATTGAGATAGCATAACATATATCAATGAAGTACAGACAACAAAATTTAAATAAAACAATAGGTTTTCAAATGCATGTGGACAAAATCTTAAACCAAGGTGAATTAAGTAATTTAAAGAAAGACATAATGAGCAATAAGTTTTAAGGAATAATAATCCTAACACCTGGCTCTACTATTTTACCCCCTGCATCCTGATAAAAAATAAAACAGATGAATTCATTGAAGGATTGTGTGAGAAATTCAAACTAAACTAAAGATTATGTTTAAAATAAAATAAAAAGGAAGAAATGTTTCAATTGTTTTTAATGAAGTCAGTATTAACCTGTTGCCTAACAGATAAAGTCAAGTCCAATAACAGGAGATTAAAATTGGCATGTTCTGATATCATATCCTACTCACAACTAATATATTTTCAACTCTCCAACTACTGAGAAGTCCCAATCAATCTCTAATCAACACTAAATGTGTATCAAACATCTAGATGAGGAGAGAAACATACTTGAATACTATTCCAGTCAGAGACATATTCTTTTTCTTTTCTTTCTCAACTCTGTATTAATAAAATGAAGCTCATTGTTTACATTCAGCATATAGTTAAGGAACAATCATGGTAGATACTTCTATACACAAAAGTAAAATGTAAATAAAAGGAATTTATTTCCTTCCAAGTAAAATATCTATCAGAGTAGTGGTGTGTGTGTTTGTGTGTGTCTGCTATTTCTTTGAGCATACAAAAAACATGTTTTTGTAATAGAGACTATTGTCCTCATACTTTTCTCAGGTCCACTCTGTTTCCCTTTTCCATGACTTTTTTTTACTATATTTGTGTATCTTTTTATGAAAAAACCAAAACCATCAATTAATTACAACAGTTTAAGACAAATTTATGCAGCACAAATAATATTGATTATGTGATCTTCTACTAGAATACAGTAGATTAACCTGATCTGATTTTTAGATAAAATTAACTTCCTCTCCAAGAAGGTAAATATTGTCAATAGCTTCATGACTTAGTGTGTATTACTTTCCTGATTCTCCTCAAGCTGGAAATTGGTACAAACCAGGTTTTCACAAATCATGTTCATGGTATCACTATCCCTGTTTGTACATATGTTTTTGTGAATTGCTGTCCAGACCATACTATTTCCTTGTAGTCCTCTACTACCTATGGCTCTTACAGTCTTTCTATTCCCTCTTCGGTATTAATCTGGAGTGGGGTAAATGTAAATGTTACATTTATTGCTGGACATTCTGCTTTTTCTTATTCTCTGAATCTTGTCCAGTTGTGTGCCTTTGTGTTAGTCACTATATATTTCAAATAGAAATTCATCAAATAGGGGCTGAGAGATTAATTTACCTGTGGGAATAATAAATCATTCAGTTTGTATAATTCTGTGTTCATTTAGCAGAAAAATAATAGTGGGAGGTTCTTGCTCCAGTAATGTTAAAATGCTTGGAATTTATCTTGCAGAGTGTTTCTTAAATTTAATCATAAAGTGGTTGGTTACCTCCATAAAGTTTGTGCCACAGTATCATTAGTGGGTGTGCCATGCCAGACCAGTCATTATTGCATTTCAAAGGTTTCACAGTTGAGTATGATTGATGGCTATTATTTTTTTCTTTTGCCATGGTTGTTCCTTCAGCCAATAGCATTTAAGATACCAGTCTACTTGGCTTGGTCTCTTGTACTATAATTGCCAAGGTAAAGTACATGCTCTCTCTCTCTCTCTCTCTCTCTCTCTCTCTCTCTCTCTCTCTTTCTCTCGCCACCTAACTTTTGGCTGCTGGATTTAGTTTCTGTTCCCTGTTTGTACAGAGGACTGTGATATAGAACTGTGATCTGTGAGTCTACCCCTCAATAAATAACCATTTATTATATACAGTTGTGAGCTAGTGTGGAATTATTTTGTAACTTCCATCTTCATCTGGCACCCAAAGTGCGGCTCAAACCCATGATCCTGAGATTAAATATCTCATGATCTACTTACTGCGATAGCTGGATGATTATGTAACTTCCATTTTCATCTGGTGAATCCCAAACCCAAGCCTACAGGGATAGACGAAAACAGACCTAAAAGGTCCTTGATCCAGAAGGTCTCCCACCACCACATGCCTGCACTGATTTTAACTACTAAATTGCTTTGTGACAAGCCCCACCACAGCCACAGCATAGCAACTGTATGGTGACTTGGCAATTTTCCAGTTTCATGCATAATTCTCCTTGCCTACCACTTTCTCTCCTGCAAAGCTAGTTGCACACCTTCTGGTTTGTGTTCCCTGACAGCAAGTTCTGGGTTCCTTGCTCCCTGTATGGAATTTATTTAATTGCTCTAAATTTGTCAAACAAATCATATTTGTCAGAACTAAACCAGGTACCAATGCACATACTAAAGCAGCACAAACATTCCTGCATGCCACTGGTTGTGTCTCCCTGTCACCTGTCTGCAACCGTGGCAATTGCTTGTCAATAAAGATAATTACAACTACAACAATTAATTGAAATCTAATGGCAGTAAATAAATTAATAAATTTGAAAGGTTTATGATCACAGAAAATATTACCATTCAAGTATTTAATTATTTTTTAGCCTATGCTATATATGATCTTCTGCAAAGCTTATAAGATTTTCCTTATACATCCATTTATTTTATTTTAGGAATTAGTTTTGTTTTTTATATTATCTCATTAAAAATTGTTTGATAACAGGGCCAACAATGAGGCAATTTTAGAAATGATAAAGTCTTTAAAGACTAATAATGAGCAGCAAGTTGAAAGATCAATACTATGGAAAGGGAAAGCATCAATTTGACATATTTATCTGAATTTGTGCTGTTGAATTTAGCAATCGGAATCTGATGAATAGTTATGATACACTAATGGATAAGGTTCTGTCCGGGAAGGTAATATGCACACCATCAAAACTATGTCCAAGGATAAGATGTTATATGTACTGGGCAAGTTTCATTTTTTGGAATCTTCAATGAGAGCATTAAAACAGAATACTGAACAGGAGATTCAGACCTTACAAAGTGCAGTGGAAAAAGATATGGAAAGATTGAGGAATTTATCAAAACTGATGAGCAGGGATGGAAGGTAAAAGGGCAGGCTTTATTCTCATCAGTATGTGCCAGAACCTGTGATGACAGAATTTTAACTGCATATCTGATCATTTCCTCAGAAAGACCAACCTGCACAATGTGTCCTAAGTTAGTCAAAGAACAAACATGGAAACCGATATGTATTAGCAATATAAAAGAAATTAAAGAAGCAATAGTATTTTATGAACTACATTTGCCTTTAGTAAAGGAAATGGTGAAAATGTGGGCTTCAAACACTAAAACTACCCCACAAGATTGGCTTAAATTGATCCCTGTGATCCTAGAAGACATATGTCAGCTGTTTTAGAAGTGTTAATCAAGAGAAGAGGCAAAGATTTTGGAACAACTGGTAAAAGAAAAGGATTTGAGACTTTTCGAGATAAAATACTTGGTGAGGGTCATTATTCTGAATCTCAAGACCAGGCTTTCTACAATGAATGCTTCTTGTCCCTATGCAGCACAGCAGTTTTAAATGCTTGGCACATGATTCAAGAACTAGGAAAGAGTATTGAATCACATATTAGGGTTAACAGGACCAAAGAGAATCCTTTAGTGACTTTTTACAAAGATTAACTAAAGTTGTACAAGTAGGAGTAACAGACCAAGAAGCTAGACATGTACTTACTGAATCTTTGGCTTTTGAAAATGCCAATGAAGAATGCATAAAGATCCTTGGGCATTTAATGGTCAGATAGAACAAACAGATGAATGAATCTTACATACAATGAGACATTTAACTATAGTACTAAGGCTTGGGTAGGAAAAGTGATTTTCAATGATATAAGGAGACACCAAAATGCCAGATGTTTTAATTGTGATGGAAAAGACATCTGAGTAGGGACTTTAGACAAGGAATTCCTAGAAATAATGTCTCCTCTAGGAATTGCAAGAATAGGAGGACTCTGTCCTGTGGTATATGTAGGAGGTGTGTCAAAATCCAACATTAGGCCAATGAATGCAGGTTAACAAAAGATGGACAAGACAACCTGATACGATTGAGAAACATTTTTTGGGGGCCTCTTGCAGTAACCCATGTCAAAAAAGGTCAAGTCATTCCCAGTCACTGTGAAGAACATGTCTCACCAGGAAAATTAAACAATCAAGTGTGTATTATAAAAAACCATACTGTTATGGATGATGGAATAGACATGGGGGATGAATCAAAAACTCCAGTAGAAAATAGAAAATGTATACTTTGGCTGACTTGTGTAAATGACAAAATTCCAAAGCTAAGAGTGCCTATAAATGACATTGCAATTGAGGGATCACTAGAAACAGGTGTGGACATGAGTATCATCCAGAATCTTGGCATCCAAATTTGCCTCTTCAAGAGGTACATATTCAATTTGAATTCATATTCAATGGAATTTGAATTGGAATCCTATCTCAAGTGAAACAAAGCAAAGATGGGCTAAATGCCTGGGACCAGAAAAACTGAAAGGAACACTGAAGCCATATGTAGCTAATATTGCAGTGAATTTATTGGGTTGTGACTGATTGCGGAAATGGAATACCCAGATTAACTATCCTGCATTCCCAAAAATTCATGTTTCTGGGAAGGGTATTATAAGCAAAGTTCCCCAGCCATCCAGGCTATACATGAACACAAAGCAACTATCAAACCTTCAGATGTACTAGCCCTGCTGCCTTTAAAATGGTTAACTGAAAAACCAATATAGGTTAAACAATGGTGTTTAACAGAAGACAAACTGTGTGCTTTAGAACAGCAGGTACAGGAGCAATTAGATGCTCAAAATAATAAAGAATCAACCAACCCTTTGATTACTCTTGTATTTGTTGTTAAAAAGAAATCTGAAAAATGCAGAATGGTGACAGATCTAAGAGATGTCAACAAGGTTATTCAAAATATGGGCTCTCTATGATTTGGAATTCCTCTGCCTTCTTTATTACCAAAAGATGGCCTCTTATTCTTATTGATTTAAAAAATTGTTTCTTCAATTTATCATCACAAGAAAAGGACAGAGAAAAATTTGCCTTCACAGTGACTACTTATAAGAATTCTCAGGCTATGCAAACTCATGGAAACTGAACAGTCAACTACTGAACCACTCCTGGGTCAAGGAAGAAATAAAGACAGAAATTAAAGTCTTCCTTGAACTCAACGAAAATAAAGAAACAACATACACCAACCTATGGGACACTATGAAAGCAGTGCTAAGAGGAAAGTTCATAGCACTTAGTGCCCACATAAAAAAAACAGAGAAAGCACACATTAGTGACTTAACAGCACACCTGAAAGCTCTGGAAAAAAAAGAAGCAGAATCACCCAGGAGG
>PVIU01028844.1:0-18391 GCA_004026605.1 Ondatra zibethicus
TAATGCAGTGGTTTTTAACCTGTGGGTGGAAACCCCTTTGGCAAACCTCTATCTCCAAAAACATTTACATTATAATACATACATAACTGTGGCAAAATTGTAGCCAGGAAGTAACAATGAAAGTAATTTTATGGCTGGGGTCACCAGCACATGAGGAACTGTATTAAAGGGCCACAGTATTAGGAAGGTTGAGAGCCACTGCTGAGGTGTAGGAAGCCTGGGCATGAATTACTGTGACTGTTGCATGCATGTCAATTTTGGAGGTGGAGCTGCTCTAGTGGCTGCACGTAGCTTTCTGTAATTAAGGACCTTGGGGGCTACAATCCCTGATTTGAAATATGGCTTTATCACATAGTTCATATGGGGTTATTTACTTCCCTGTGTCTTAGAATCATCATCTGTAAATCTAGGTAATAATTCCAGGTTATTATTAGGACTGCTGAATTGTTTCCTATACTTGGTATGGTTCATCAGGTTTAATGTTATTGCCCCACAAGTCAATCTCTATTACTATAAAACAGATGAATGTGAGTATTGTCCCTTGCGACCCATAAACTGCTTACATTTTTTGTGCCTTTCTACTCAAATCCTATATCTTGATGAAGAGATTTCTGATTTTTTTTATAAAGCATTTTTGCACCTTTATTTTATTGCCTGAGAAACACTTCCTTTCTTTCATTCTGTCTGAAGAAGTAGCTGTCTGATGTTTTTGTAGCTCATTCTGCACAAAGGTATCACCAGCCTGTATCAGTGCTTCCATCTTCGAAGTAGGGTGTTCTGGGTATTGGCTTCTGCTGGAGAACTTCACCTATTGCTTCAGCTATTCACATGTTTCCATGCTTTTTTTTTTTAAACTATGTTATCTTAGTAGGAAAAGACTATCCTTCTTCAGTTTTGATCCCTTCTCTTAACATGACATAAAAATGAAAATACCAAGTGTATTACAGTGAATGGCTAGTAGAAAATGATTTGCTGTAACTGATAGGATAAGACTTATGCAAATAAAGCTGGGGAAATAACAAGTTTGGGGATAGCCTGTGCTGTCTTAGTGCTACAATGAATAAAGGTGGCAGGTGAGGCTCTTGGGTTGATATAGGATCTATGGAATCCTCAAAGAGAAGTTGGGGCACTAGCCTAATTAAAAGTGGAACTCATCAGGAGTATCATATCTTAGCTAGATCTTTGTTATTTGTCTAGCTTGCCAATGAGCAAACTATTCAAGAAAAGAAAATTTAAGTTCCCAACTACTGTGACTAATACTTTTAAGGGTCATTGCAATATTTTGAGACAGTTCAAACTTCCCACAAAACTTGACGTTGAGGGTAATTATCATTCATAAGTGTATGTTCATCTGGAATATAGAATTTCAGAAAGCTGCTTTTGATAAGACATCCTTAGAAAGTTTATAATATGTCTTTAGGTAGAAATAGCAATTAAAACCAACAGTAGAAGTAGTCTTCCATATCCATGGGTCCAGTCTCCAAAGATATAACATCACCGATCAAAATAACTGACAATAAATAATCAAATAAATTAATATATAAATTGTTGTAATGAGGCGAGCAGGCTGTGTCTTGCTGCCCAGCTACCTTACACCCAAAATAACCAAATAGAAATTGTATTAATTAAATTACTGCCTGGCCCATTATATCTAGCCTCTTCTTGGCCAACTCTCACATCTTGATCTAACCCATTTCTACCAATCTGTGTAACACCACGAGGTTGTGGCTTACCTGGAAAGATTCTAACAGCGTCAGTCTCACACAGGAGCTTTATGGCATCTGCCACACTCCCTTCTTCCCAGCATTCTATTCTGTCTTCCCCACCTATCTAAGTTCTGCCCTATCAAAAGGCCAAGGCAGTTTCTTTATTCAACCAATGAAAGCAACACATAGACAGAAGAACCTCCTAAACCATTTCCCCTTTTTCTGTTTAAACAAAAAGGAAAGCTTTAACTTTAACATAGTAACATTACATATAACAAAACAGTTATCAAGCAAGAATTACAGTTACAATATTTATATTTACTTTATCTTTTATCATAACTAAGGAAAACTATAACTGTAAATCTTCAACTCCATCAAAGACTCTAAAGGAGATAATATTACTTAAGTAAACAGGAAGTGCATTATAAGCAACTTCCAAGACAAAATAAATGACAGAAACATCTTGCTGCCTGTACAGTCACCCAAATTTTTCTGTACTGTTGGGGCATCCATCTTCAGCCTATAGGCCCAGAGTATCCAGCAGACTTTTCCATGAAGCAGGAAATTTTAAAGACAGTTCAGTCACTTTCTTTTGTATCCTGCAGAATGTCTTGTAGACTCTTTCATAAATCAGGAACCTCGAAAGGCCATCTCACCTTTAGGCAAGTTCAGTAGTCCTCTCTCTGTGGGTTCTTCCTGTCCAGTTTATGCAACAGCCCATGCAAGCACAGTTTCTTGCCCAAATGGCTAGCAAACTCCATAAGGAGCCTCTACGATGCCCATCTTCCTCAGGAAGTAGCTTGGTGTTGCTAGGAGCAGATGTGTCCCATTGTCATGAAAAGCCCTAAGTTATTAAAACATTTTAAATGCCATATTCTGTAGTCTTTGAAAGATAGGAAGAATGCCTATCTAACTGAAATATACCTCTATATATCTAGAAAATCTAACTAACATGACTACAAGCTTGACTATTATCGATGATTATCCATTAACAACCTATATTTACTAATTGTACATTACATTTTTAAGTGAACTACACAATCACAGTACCTTAATCAAGAGCAGAAATATAACTATAATAAGATTGACCTTAAATTTATATCAATAAAGCAAAATCCATACCAATGCAAATTATTCATATCTATATCATATCCCCCTTTAAATGTAAAAGAACATTTATAAACAATATTTGGGAATATGGGCATAGTTTTTTTTCTCCAAACTGCTTAATGCTGTATGGGGGTGCTATTAATCAGGTCTTTCATGGTGTATCCTGTATGCTAGGTTCATCTCAGTCAGCAGTTGAGCAAAGTAAGTTTTTGAGGGTGTTTACAGCAACCTCGCAAGAGGGAGTGGTCTATCATACCATATTGGTCTAGAACCAATCAACAGGGTCTCATCTTCTTTGAAAACAAAAGAAGAACCTCTTTTCCAAAGCACCATATCCTTAGACCCAAATTCTGAAGTCAAGATATCTTTATAATATACATGCTAGTTTAGCTTAGCAGACCACACAATGAAATGTCTCTCTGTATTTAGCTCCTTCACAGTCAAAGTAAACACAATAATATGCATAATCCAGACTCTCTGTGAATTTTTACGTGGCTTATTTTTCTTTATTTCTTTTAATCTATAACTATCTGTACTCTGTCTCTTTAAAGACTTTACCTTTTTTTTTAAAAAAAGCATTAACTTTATGACTCTCCATACTCTTTATTTCTTTTCTCTCTCAAGCCTATGTCATTTGCTTAACACTGTGACCCATTTAGAGGTCTTTCATGTCTGAATCTGTCCTATTGAATTGTCCTTAATTCTCTACTGTCTTGAGGAGCTTTTAAAATGCTAAGCAGCTTGGTTGCAGCTGCTCTGGATGTTGGCTCCACCTCTTTCCAATTTTAAAATGGTAGACATACCATTTCTGCTAGCTCTGGGGCCACCAGGTAGGAGCCACACTCAGCACTTTAACTCTGAGAATGAGTGTGCAGCACATAAACTCTTTTTATTTTAGCTACAGCCAAATCTGCCACACAGAGCACTGTGCAGCCTGGAAACATCTCTGTGTATGGTGGCGGGAACCTGCCATGCTCTCCTGCTTGTGCACTCCGAGTAGACCTGAATCCGCTGCCTGCCCAGGCAGGGAGTGCTGAGCCATTGGCATGTTCTCAGAGTACTTTCTTCCCAATCACAAACAAGCACACAAACATCCAGTCCCATAAAAGCCATTGAAATGCTTCATAGCTGGAGTTCACGCTGGCGACACAGCCCAGGAAGCCGCGTTTTAAAACTGCATGGCTTTTTTTTTTTTTTTTTTTTTGTATGGATGCTGAGTCAGGAAAAACTTTCTGCGGCACACCACCAACAAACAGCAAAAACTGTTAAACTCTGTATTCTTTTTGAAACTCTCTCATATTTTACGTGGAGTCAGTTGACCACGTTGAGGCACCAATATTAAAAAAGAAATAAGTTAGTAAAACAGAAAAGATTGATATTTTCTCCTTTTTACCATTATTGTGTTCCCCTTACTAATGTAACTTGAACCAAGTTTTTATCAAAGGCACAACCTAGTTATGCATTCTGTCCAGAATTTATTGTAATTTTGTTTATTTCTAGCTTTATTATGCTGGATAAATATTTCCTCTTGTTATTGGGTCCAGTGATGCTGCAGACTTCAGTTTGCATCATAAAAAATAAGTAATTGCTGAAGGAAATGTGGGTTGAATGCAGCTTCTTGGTATAGCCATTTCTCTGTACAATACCCTTCGTTATGTTAGGAAAAACTTAGCAAAACTAAGAATTAGACAGCATGAATAAATTCTCAAGCCAGAGGACACACACTTATCTCTCTAACAGAGACAAGTTGAGTTGTTGGCATTCAACACGAATTTCTGTGCATCTTTGTTAATAAGGAGGTCGTTGGGCCAGGACTCAGAAAATGGGGTTTTTATTCTAAGGTTGGCACCATGTACATCTAGGAACAGGGCACTGCCATCTTCTTATTGGCAGCCTTTTCTTCTATATACAGTAGGCTGATTACACTGTCTAACAGGCCTTTTATCTCTTTCTCAGAATGTGTAGATAAACAGACCTGAGTTAGCTTTCTGATAAATGCCCTCTCTGATAAACATACTTTTATCTAGAATGTTCCCAAACCATGTCCTTTGTTTCTGTCTGCATTTGTGGGAACTCACTTTGCCTGGGAATGGTGGAAGAACATGTTTTCGTGATAACACTTCTTTAAATAGGCAGTTTCTAGTTATTCCAGTTTAGAAAGCCTGTAATGGCCACAAAGTAGCCTTGGGACTTGAACAGGCATTTCCCAGGATACTCTACATTTCAAATTTGATGCCATTTCATCCAACTAACCAATCAACCCCTCAGAAAAACTTTCTAAAGCATTCCTAGTTCTCAGAAGTGCAAATCTATAGCAGTGACCCACTATTCTTCTTCCTTGGGTACACAGCATCTTAGACACTCTCTATCAACTCAAGTCCCTAGTGGAACTTGGGTCCAAAAAGATTTAACAGACAAAGAAGTTTCCCATCTTTTGACAGAGATCTTACTGTTCTTGCCAAAAATAATGTTCTTTTACTCCACCCCTTTACTCTGAGCCCCAGAAGCCTAGGTGTGGCAGGGAGAGCTTGCATAAATTAAAGGAGATGACACTGGTGTGTCTATTTGCCATAAGTAACTTCTTAGAACAAAATTCCTTGTGTTGATTAAGAGTTCATTGTGTGTATGAGCTATTGCTTCCCAAATTCTAAGCAGCCATTATAACTCTATTCGAGTTCACAACACATACTAAGTTACTAGCTCAGTACTTTCCTTTCTCTGAGACTTGGTATATGAAATATTTTAACGGTCTACTCAAGATTTAATTATATGCCTTTCCCTACATTAATGACAATTTAATGAGAATAAGTCATGTTGGACAAAATCTGCTATCATTAAATAATCAAATGATCTTCTCTATCTCTGCCACATTCAGTCCTGTTCCCTTGTTCTGCCTTGGTGACATGAGGCCTCTATCATTTCAAATCTCTGTGTGCTACCTCCTAGCTTTGTATTTATTTACTTCCACACCAAGGAAAGAATATTGTTGATAATATATGATAGATCATAATAGCAAGCTGGAAAAAGTTAAGAATTTTAATGCCTCTGCCTCATTCTTACTTTGTCATGGTACTATCATCCCACCTACCCCTGCCATTTCTACCATGCCATTTTCAGGTCTCACACTTTATTAATATACTTTTATCAGAAATATTGGTAGGATAATGAAGACTCATTTCACCCAGTTTCCAAAGGGCAGCTAAACTGCTTCTCAACGCTCTCATTTCCCTGCTCTGTCAATGATCATCAAATGCATCAACAAACCTTGGCTTAGATCATTCCCAGATAATTAGAAGGATCTCATACTAGACAAAGCAGGTCATGGTGTAGGGAAGACTCAAACCTACTTTGGACATTTCAGAATGCTTTTATTTGTATAGAATTAAAAAAAATATTTAGAACATGTTTTTCACTTTTTATGCTATTAAACTTTCTTATTATTTCTCTGGAGGGGGAATTAAAATTTTGAGCTTCAGTGTCTTCACAATAAACCCACATTGCCAGATAATAAGGGAACTGTTTCAAATATATTTTCAAGAGAAATCAGTCTTTATAACCCACCTCCCTCACGTACTTACAGCTGTGAAATTACTCAAACAGAATGAATGGGATCCCGCCTCTCCTCTGGGTTCTATTAAGGATTCCAAGTAAACTTTCAATGCTTGTCTGGAACAGAAGCAGGGGTACGTGAGACTGTAAACACAGAGCAGGGGAAAACTTCAGGGCCCTTAAGCTCACCTCCAGGACATAGTGGGGAAGGGGGATGTCCTGTCTTTCCTGTAGCCTTACTCCTGCAAAAAGATATTTTTAAAATGTGTAACACCAGGAGGACCACACCCTGACATTTTGTTTTAATAGATTTTCATAGCTAGCCTGGGTCTAATGAATAAAAAAAAAAATCAAGTAAAGTTGTATTCTGAGCTTTTTGTCTCTATGCGGCAAATAAATAATAGGAATGTGAAAAGCAACATGTCTAATATAATATGAATATATATATATATATATATGTGTGTGTGTATTATGTAATATATTGTTGCTTTTAAGATGACACACAAAATAAACCAACACATTGGTCAACACGAAGTTCATCAGGATCAACTACTTTTGTTCCTCCAGGGGGATCAAATTACACATTCAAAACTAGACCTTTAGCCCTCATTGCACTTTGTCAAGATTTTTTCCACCTTTGAAAATTGCCTGTTTCCCTGCCAGTCTCCTTTATTTTCCTGACTATATTGATGGAGGGAGTTAGCTTGCATGTTAACTGTAGATTTTATATAACACAACATTGCAAGCTACACGGACCCATTTAAACCCCTCCAAGTAATAATGCAAGAGACTGGTCTCACTGCTGCTCTTTCTCCTTGCTGTGATGTAAAGAAAAGTATAAAGGCTGGATTATTCAAATTTTAAAACAAAGGTTCCTTTAATTGTTATATTTAGGGATAGTAGGTACCAAGATCATATTTCTTATTTTCTAACCTATTATGTCTAGAAACCAAGTTACTTACTGCCTAGGGCACAAAATTATTTTTGATATCTGAAAAATGAAACTGGAAACAAACTAATCCTAAGGGATCACTCATTTTTCTAAAATTATAATTAAGGAGGAAGTAATTGGATCATCTTGGATTCTAATAAAGAAAGAAGCAATTTTTGAACTACTAAGCAAGCTCATAAGCAACTATGCCACCAGCGATATGAAAGCAAGCCCAATGCTCCCCTGTACACTTCACAGGGCCAGGGATGGTGAAGGTAAAATGGGAGTCTGGGTCCATACACTGTACAAGTATTCATTTAGATGCTTAAATAGATGGGCACGATACAAAGTATATATGGAATAATCTGGTTACAAGTTGCTGTGGAACTTCAGAAAAAGTCAACACTGAAGTGTGATAGTGAAAGTAAGGAGAGACGGCTTCAGTGAGCATGTACTCACTTATACCTTGAGGAGGAACGGACATTTCAGACAAGTAGACCCAGAGAGCATAGCTTTGAAGAATGTAAGCACAACATCTTAGCGAGGCAATAAACAACGTAGTTTCACTGGCAGGGAAGGTCCAGGGAGTCTAAGGAAACCAAGGCTGGAGAGCTCTTGCAGAGAGCCTCTGGAATGTGGCTCAGGACTTGGAGTATTTGTTTGGTAGGAAGTAGGGGAATACTTAATGGGCCAGAGTGAGATGTCACAATGTAGGAAAAACAGAGATTTAAAGGGAACACATTGGAATCTTGGGGCAAATATCTCAGACGTGGTATTGCTGGAGAAATCTTGGTGTATTTTCCACTTCTCATCATTTAGTTCAGTCTTTCTTTCCTCATCTCAGCTGAACTCACTCTTCCGTGGTACTTAGCTAATTAGATTGCGTTCCATGACCCATTCAACCTGAAAGTTCTTTGTGAACAGACTCTTGACTTTTTTATGTTGTATGTGTGCTTTGCTGCTCACTAATACACACTGCACTCAGCAAGTACTTGATAAATACCGACGGGCCGAGAAATACATAGGGTAGTTACAAAATTAAAATTTTGAGTTAGTGAGGCAGCTACACTATTTCTGCCCAGACATAAAGTGACACTGTCTTTGATTCTTCCTCTTTCGATATATCCCAATTCTAAGCAGTCACTAAGATCTCTAAGTTACCTGTACTTGATCTGTCATTTACTTTCTACTTGATGATTGATGAATTTGGCTAAAACAGAACAAGACCAGAAACAATAACAATATTTAACCAACTCAGTGTTTCTTTTTGGGTTTGTTGTTCTTACAAAGAGTACATTATAGGCTGCCCCAGAATTTAGTGGTGTAAAACAGCAACCATTTTAAGGTCATGATATTTGGCGTAAGATGTTTAAGTAGTGCCGATTTAGACTGTTCATGGTTAAAACCTTCCAAACATCTTCATTGAGAAGTTTGGTGAGAGTATGGTCATTTAAAGATTTAACTAGCAAGATGTTGAGAATGTTGACTATCTCCTGGAAGCTTATCTAGTACAGAGCTAGGTTACCCTTTCAGTCCCTCTCCAGCACAATTTTAGGATAGTCAGATTTGGGGCATAGTTTCCACTTTTCCCCAGGCAGGTAACCCCAGAGGAGTCATCATGAAGGTCATTCCTTTAGTGATTTGGTCTTTAAAGTCGTTTAAGAGACTTCTCTCTCACACTGTAGATTGACACTTCCATGTTGTCATACTTAAAGTTGAGGGGACAACAAGAAGAAACAAAGAAAGAAAGAAAGAAAGAAAGAAAGAAAGAAAGAAAGAAAGAAAGAAAGAAAGAAAGAAAGAAAGAAGGAAGAAAAAAGAAGGAAGGGAGGGAAGAAGAAGGAGGGAGAAGAAGAAAGAAGAAGAAGAAGAGGAGGAGGAGGAAAAGAAGAAGAAAAAGAAGAAGAAGAAGAAGAAGAAGAAGAAGAAGAAGAAGAAGAAGAAGAAGAAGAAGAAGAAGAAGAAGAAGAAGAAGAAGAAGAAGAAGAAGTAGAAGAGGAAGAAAGTACGAGTCATGTTTCTTGTGGGTTACACCTTTTGTGACATCATCCTCAGTTAAATTTTTCATGTCTGTCTATTCTGATCTTACTTACCTTGAATGTTGCCAAAATCTTTGCTTTACTTCCTAAAGCAGTTTTACAGTGTTCCTTCCTCAACAGTTTTCCATAGATCCCACATTTCTTCGTGAACAAACTGAAATTCTTAATTTTATTTTATCTCCTTAGTGTTCTATTGTTACACAAAATATTATAATAAAATTTGATGCTTCTTAAAATATACTTGTCTTTCTGTTTCTATTATTATTTTCACCTTATTTTTTAATTTTAATTAAAGTGTAGTGGCATAATTTTGCTCAGAGGACTTGAGACACATCTGATCTGAAAGTCTATTCCCTGAGGTCTATGGTTCATAGTTCTGGAAGGTGATATGCAAGATGTGAAGAGGGAAGCAATCAATAGCTCTACACAGGTGTGATGTCTATGAACTGTAACAATGCTTTGATTATTTTTGTGGAAGTTTCTTCTCTTCAGAATATTATTTTTTCAAATCTCTAATATCAAACTTATGTCCATTATTTAATATCTAACCAACCAAATAATACAACAAAAGAAAGATTCAAATGTTCCAGAAAATGGTCAAAGTCTACTTCTGAACTGAAAGGCAAAACAAAATATACTAATAATAGTAATAATTACTAAGAATTTTTCTGAAATTCGATAAAGAATATTTTTCTTTAGCTCCTTTACAATACTTTATTCTGAGCTGATATTATCATTTACTCTGTGTGATCTTAATCCCACTTATTAAATTGTGATTTACTGAAAGAACGAGACCTTAGCAAACTTTATTTTAAACTATGAATGAAGAGATTGGTTTATTCATAATAAAGATTCCCTTGTGTATTTAAATAGCAAATTTCTATGGGTAATTCAGAAACAGAGTAGACAGTGGAACAATAGATACACATGCTTCAGAAATAATGAGAGGATATTACTTTTAAAAATATTCATAATGTTTAGGCCATTTGATTGATATGTAGAGATGCCTTATATATTCTTTCTTCTTTGATATAAATTAAAGATCTTTTATAATCTGGAGGATAAAAGATACAATTCCACATTGTTACTGTTAGTTTATTTTATGCTATTGTTGCTTTTTTTTTTTTAAGGCTAGCACTTGCTATTTAGCCTGGCTGTCCTGCAACTCACTATGTGGTGAAGGGCAGCCTTGGACTGGCTAACCTGAAATTCCCTATGTGGACAAGGATTGCCTTGGACTGGCTGGCCTGAAACTCACTCTGTGAACAAAGATAGCCTTGGAATAGCAATGATCCTTCAGCCACTACTACCTAAGAGGAGTGATCATGGTTGTGCACCAGCATACCATGCAAGGTAATGAATTATCAAAGGAATATCATGTATGCATGCATTCTTTCAACATTCATTAGTTCAATGCCTATTGTGTGTCAGGAGGATTTCAGATAGGATGGCTATCATGAAGAAGGTCATATAGTAGGCTGACGGAAAACCCAACAGAATACTAAAATGATGATGAAGAAAACTGATTTCTCTATGAAATCTTGAAATAGAACAGTGTGAGAGAAATGAGAGTAGTTCTTTCAGGGTCAGTTAGGGAGAACTCCATTAAAGCCTGAAGTACGCTATCAGAGCCAAGGGGAGAAAATGCATCAAGGAACACAAACAGAGCAAATGACTAAAGAGAAGATGTTTGCCACACTAAAAACAGAAACAGAAGACCATTTCTTTGGAATACATTGAAATGACAGGTCAGACTAGAAGACAATCACAGAGAGGCAATGGCCAGAGCTATTTGAAACTTTAGGGAGATAATGATAAAAAAAATCTGGATTCATCCTAAGTAGGATTGAAAAGCCTCAGGAGAATTTTAAATTTAAAATATAACCTGTGTTTTGAAGAATTGGCCCTAAAATATTATCCTCAAATAGATTCTCCTATTTACATTATACATACAAGGGATGTAAGAATCATACATTCTAGTTCAAACCATAAAGACAAAGTAAATTCTTTTTGCTTACATATGAGTCTTCAGGTTCAAGGTAGGAGAAACAGTATATTTAAAATAAAACGTAACTCTTTGTATATATAGTCATGGCATAAAATTGGAAGCAACTATCTTCCAATCTTGACAATGATCTGTCATATTACAGTATGGTTGTCAATGACGAAGTAATTTTCCTGAAATGACCACTAGCAATCATCTAGAACATTCTAGAGTGTTTGAAAACCAGGAAAAGCATTAAACTCTACGTTTAAATGACTTTCATAAAGGAAGCAAAGTGCAGATCTTAGTTAAGCACAAAAAGTTGGATAGAAAAAGAAAATACTGCTGCATATCCAGATGTTTTATCAACATAATGCGAAGCAAGCAGACATTGTGAAATAAGTTGTGTGCACCATGCCATTACAGACAGTCGGTTTCCAGGAAAGAGAAGTTTAAGTTTACAAACTTATTTATAAAGGGAGAGATCAACTGTGATAGTTTCCCATAGTGAATGACTTTCCTGTGCTTTCTCTTAAGTAATTTCATACTTTCAAACTTTAACCATTTTCTATATACTAATTCTTTGACCTAATTTCCATTATAATTCACCTACTGTTCTCATCCATATTAGAATCACCAATCAGAAATCAGTGAAGAGTTGATGACAGTCATACAGTAATGATCCCTACCTTTCACCTGCCCTCTCTGAGAACGTCTCTTGTAGCTAAGGATGACTTCGAACTTCTGATTCTCCTGCCTCTACTGCCCAAGTGCTGGAAGGGCAGGAAGTGTCATCACACCTGTTTTTATACAGTGCTGAAAACTGAATCCTGAAAATACTTGTGACTGAAGTGTGAGAGAACCCATACCTTCTTTTAGGATCCACATACATGGGCACATGTATCCATACAGACACCTGTGCATACACTCATAGGGACACATGCATGCATGCATGAACAAAACAAAATAAATCCTGATTTAAGATGTTTGTTTAAATAAATGACAAATACCATAAACATAGTTTAGTATATATAACATAGCACAGTATTTATGTAGCAAATGAGATGACTTAACTAGTATTATGACCTCTGAGTTTAGTTTTAAGATACAGTCATTTTCTCCTCATAGTTCTGGGTACATAGCTTCTCAAAGAATAGAATTAATTTTTTTCCCTTTCTTTGTATATCTCTCCAGATTTTTAGCTAGCTTAATGTGATAAAGGTATGTATTACTAAACACAAGTATAGTTGTTTGAAGGATAAATGCCCCCCATAGTCTCTTACTTGAGCACTTGATTCCCCGTTGGTGGTGCTGTTTGAGGAGATTATGAAACCTTTAGGAGGGACAGTCTTGCTGAAGGAAGCATGGTACTGGGAGTGCTCTTTGAGTCTTTATACCCTCAACCCAGTTCCAGTTTCTTCTCTGCTTTCTGCTTATGTTGGAAGGGAAGATCTCCCCTGAGCTTCCTGATGCTGCACCCATGTCTTCCCCACATTACAGTTAGCTGTAAACCAAAGCTAACTCTTCCTTATGTTGCTTCTGATCACAGTGTTTTATCACAACGGTAGAAAAGCAATGCATACACATGCATTATCAACTAGTCGTATTTACTGCTTATTATCTTTTTCTCTCAAAGGAAATTCCATGACCCTGTTTATTTTGTTTATCCCTCTATTCCTGGAACCATGCCTAATCTGTGCCATGCACTTAACAGACTTCCAAGGTGACTCAATGAGCATGTGCCAACTGACAGTTCAGATAATGAATAAAATATCAAGGGATGGATAGAGTTCTTACCCTTGGCTTCTATTAATATATGATATTAGAATATTTAACACATGATCACTTTGACATTTACTATGGGAATCTAGAAACAGGAAGAAAAGACATGATATCTTTTATTCTATCCTTTAATACATTCTGTACAAATTTCCCCCATCTAATAAAAATGTGCTTGTGCTCAAAACTATGTTAAAATGCTTTCATTACCACATCTTTTGGAGCTTCATTCTAAATGTGATTCTACATTTCTTGTCATTGCAAAAGAAATACCCTTTATATACATTCACGATGAGTTGAGATGAGTTGTTACCATGGAATCTTTATTTATATCATCTGATTAAGCTATTTTGGTCCCAGTATAACTCAGAGACTTAGGACTGTGAATATACGTATATGATGTTTGTGTATAATTTTTGTCTTTCTGAAGTGTTTCAGGCTGTGAGTCTCATCTTTGATTATTTTTCAAAACAAAAGCTCCCTAAATACAGAGAACAAATGAGACAAATTGCCATATGGATCTACTTTCAGCATTATGTTGTGGGGTATTCACCAGAGAAGACCGATCAGATATGGGTTTACGCCAACAGGAAGACTTTTTTAGCCGCTGGTGACTACACTGAGTGTTCTGGACCCTAGTGTAGCCCCAAGCCTTTCTCATGGTAACTCTTTAAGCACGGAAACAATGTCCTGGGTTGACATACTTCAAGTAACAAGAACAGTTAGCCAGAAGTGGAACTACAGAAGCCAAAAAGCAAGCTTAATACATTTAGAGACTTTCACATAAATACGGACTTTGGTGGATGAGACCTTTGTTTTAGTTTTGCCAGGTGGTGCTGCCTACATCTACATCCTGAGTTTTACAGCCTGAATGGCACGTTCATAATGGATTTAGTTGTGCTAAGGTCTCTGGGCCGTCTAAGGTCTGGGTCCCTGTTACAATTATATGTTTCCATTACCTGGCCTAATAGCACAAATAAACAGTATCTGTAAATGTGGAATTACTAATTGCAAGTTCTCATTCTTTTTTAGAAACTAAAAGTAAATCACTTCAAAGAACCCAGCTAAACAGGGATCACTCGTGGTAGAAGAATAGAAGGTAAGCATAGAGAGAAGTGTGGAGAAGCCATTCACAACAGAGTTAAGTGGGAGACATTAGTTCCGGTTTTCTATTATAGTAGAGCAATCTGAGCTGTACTTCAATATAAATAAAAAAGAATAATGTGCAGCTTCTCACCAAGAAGAAATGATTAGTGTTTGAGGAAATGGAAGTATATGTTACTTGCATTTGATCATTACATACTATACTATGTATCAAATTATCATTCAAGAAAAATAAACACGTATCATGTTCTAATAACTATCTAACATTGACTGTAAGAGGGCAGTATGTGATTTGTAAGAGAAGAATCCAGAAACATACCAAGATTGCCTCTCATTTTGATCATATAGTCAGGTTTATCAGAATCTGGCCTTAAGAAAACCGACAAAAGGGGTAAATTTTGCAGGTAATGAGAAGAAAATTGAGGAGGGACATGTTGAGAGCAGAGTGGTAATAGACAAGCTAAGCATTGGCTTAAAGAACATGTCAAAGCACTTCCCAACAAATGCTGCCCTTCCTTAGTTGACCTTACATGAAACCAACAGAATTACATGCCTTTCATAGAGGCATGCATGCACCCATTTATTCAGTAAAATTTAACTGAGCACTTATTGGATAAGGAACATGATTGGAGGCCATAGGGAACTACTGTAGCTTCAGACAGCATGTGCCATTGAAAGAGACAGTACCAGGAATTTAACAAGGTCAAGAAGTGTCTGTTGCTTCCTCTCCTGGGACAGCTCTTGTCAAGCTCACTTGAAGCTTTTCCCTCATTTCCTGGAGGGACCCAGCCAGTGTCAAAGCTGCCAGGAAAATGCAGCAGTTTGCACAATGTGACTCCTGCCTGCTGGAGTGGCTCCCGTGCCTCGCTGCTAGGAAGGCAATATGGAAGGCAGCTGTGTAAGCCCACAGGCCTCGTTTGACCACCCCAGGAACTCTCCTGAGAGGGGAGAAGCTGGAGCTACAGCCCACCTGGCTACTGCAAACACTGGAGGGTCACAATGGAAAGGCCCAGTGTCTACAAATGATCACCTTCCGTACTGAACCATGTAGACAGGGCTTTTGAGGACATTGTGGAACATAAAGAAAAGCTTTAGGAGCTAAGGTTAGCATTTAACCATTCTGGCTACTTAGTATGCAAAAAAATTTCAAAGATGGACTATGGTTAGGCATATAATGGGTAGAAGATATATACCATAATATGTGTGACTGTGTACGACTAACATCTGGGATTCAATCAACTTGTCCTTTAAACAGGGCATTAAGAAAACCAACCTCACAGTTTTCAGGAGAAGTAAAGAAGGAAAAATACACCAAGTAATTGGTTTCCTGTAATACTATAACGGGCAATGATATTGAATGAAGTATTTTTACTTTTCTCCTTTCTTTTAAGTTGTCAAATTTTCATATATTTTTTCTGTCCTTAGGTTCCTGATTAACCTAAATATTTACTGAACAACTTATCTTTTCTTAAACAGGCTACAAAAAGGACAAGAATCTAAAGAACGTGCTCTTTGTTGCTATGAGCCTTGGACTATCAAGTGAAACAGAAGGCACTCAGCAGCACTATGTGCAAGCTGTTTATCAGGATATGAAGGGATTTCACAGACTCGACAGCACTTACAGTCACCAAGGTTCAATATGAAATGTTTCCTGGCATGTCCATGTGCTGACTTTGGCCAAGGCGTTAGTCCCCAGCTGATGGTGTTACTCAGGTAAAATTCGGTTATAGACGTGTAGACTTCATCAATGGCTTAGTCCATTGAAGAATTCACACTGAGTGGACTATTGGGGGTGGGGTCTGTTGAGGGGAAATAGGTCAGTGGTGGTATGAATTTGAAAGATGTGTCTTGTCCTGGGCCCGCTTCTCCTTCTGCATCCCATCTGTCATGAGGTGAGCCACTGTGTTCTATGACATTCTTCCTACTGTAATGTCTTGCCTCACCACACAAGCCCAGAAGGAACAGAGCCAAATGGCCATGGATGGAAATAGCTGAAACGATGAACTGAAATAAATCCTCTACACTTTCATTGTTTCTCTGAGTGTTTCATTTTGTCTCAGAAACAAGTGAGGACTAGCTTATACGACAGACCTACAAGGCACATATAAAATTGCGCTTTCGCCAGCTTCCTAAGTAGTTATAAATTCAGCCAGACTGGCAATGAAAATACATGCCATATGGATATATTTCCAAGATAAATGGAAAGTTAGTTTTAAGTTGCATTAATCATGTCATGTTCCTCCAATAACTCAATCAATTTTCTTTTATGTGTAATTAGAGTGATTAGTGTCTGTATAGGTTTAGCATTTTCTTAATTTGCACTATAGCATGTAGCACCTTCCAACACAGTTCAAATCAACTGTCTGAAAACAAGCCTGCTGTTGATATATAGAACTAAGGTCTCTCCCTCTATTTTTATCAGCCATTAGCTGAAGAAGAAATGATATACTGGGTGTATTTTCAAGAGATTCTTTATAAAAGCCTCTAGCCATTTGTCTCCATTTATCTGTGGCAGAAAATTGCAGGCAAGGATTATGACATCTAATAGATTCATAATATTGTTTTTTTGGGGGGTTAAACAGGGTTTCTCTGTAGCTTTTGAACCTGTACTGGACTAGCTCTTGTAGACCAAGCTGGGCTCAAACTCAGAGATTTGCCTGCCTCTGCCTCCTGAGTTCTGGTATTAAAGGTGTACGCCACCACTGCCTGACTTAGATTTATAATCTTATGTGAACACTTAAAATCACAGAGATCCAGGCCCCTCAAAGTTGTGAGAGAAACAAGAGTAACAGTCAAGTTATGTAATTAAATGAGATTAAAATTATTTGTTTTTCTCAAGGTTCTTTTCTTCCAGAGCAGAAGAGCTAATGAGAGAAAGAGTTTCTTACCAGGGGCTGGTCATGTAACTGGGGACTTTGACAGTTTCCAAGATATTGTAAGATAGGTTCACAGGATGAATACCTGGCACTACCAATGTGGTTCTAGTTCATAAGCCTTCCAGATGGGGCCCCTGGAGTAGCTGGTATTTCAGTAAAAGTGCAAAGGGAAAAAAAAACGATTCATGTCCCAGTTTAAAAGCAGTTGTATATAAGTCATTCTTTCTAAACTGGGGTCAGTGTTTCTGTTTTAAGACCTTTTCCGACAACCTGAACCCCAGTTCTTCCCTATGCTGGGATGAAGTGTGCTACTTAGTTTCTGTCAACTTGACAAAATTTAGCATCATTTGGGAAGAGGTTACATCAACTGAATAACTGCCCCCTTCAGATGGGCCTGTGACTGCCATGGAGGCATTTATTTATTTTTTTTTAAATTAGTGATTGATGTAGGAAGGTCCAGCCCACTCTGGGCTGTCCCACCCATGGTCAGGTGTGTTGGGTTTGTATAAGAAAACAAGGTGTGCAAACTGGTGAGCATCCTTCCTCCATTGTTTCTGCCTCTGTTTCTGCTTGCAGATGCTTGTCCTGCGCTCTCACCCTGCCTCCCCACAGTGCTGAGCTACAGACTGTAAACGAAACAATCTCTCTCCTCCCCCAGATTGGTTTTGGTCAGTGCTTTACCTAGCAACAGAAAACAAACTAGAACAGGAGGACATTCTGCTCGAGTCTACTGATTTCAATGTTAACTTCCTTCAGAGCCACCCATAGCATCCCTTACAATGTTGTTGAATGCAATATGCACACACAATGGCCAACCAGTCTGACAGCGACAATTGCGATGGCCCCTGTAGTCCTTACACCCTAGTTGAACTGGACCTTGATAAAACTCCATAAACAAGAGTGAAAGAAACTATGACAAGTACTGAGAAGAAACTGGATTTCTTAAGTACTCTCTAATAGGGAACAGAAGAGCAGAGGGTCACTTTGGGAAAGTGGATAGATGTGAGAAAAGGGGAGAACGGTATTGAGAATTTGCAGTGACGTATAGACCATTTACAGCTTTCCCTGCGCCAACACAGCACATGATCAACCCCAGAAAACCACAAAAACATGCGAAAAGCAGCTTGTGGCCATCCCAAAAGACAGCTTCTTAACCACATTCCAGGATGCCCAATGAACCATAATTCTAGTGGGAAACAGACAGAAGCTTCAGTGTGTTTGACATCGTACTTCGTATCAGACCAGACTTTCACCAATCCCCATAAGACCAGAGATCAGGATGTGGAAAATATACCATATTTTGATTTTTTCCC
>PVIU01028845.1:0-18503 GCA_004026605.1 Ondatra zibethicus
TTCCAGGAGTTCTTATATACAGGCTTCTTGGAGGAGGAGTTTGTACCTGAAAAAGTCGGGCTGGATAGGAAAGTATTATGGTTGATAGGACAGACATTGATTCAGACAACAGACAGAAAGGAGTTTGTATAAATATTTGTGGCTTAGCTGCCAAGAGTTCCTAAGAGTTAGAAGTCAATTCTCCTTCCCACGTATAACTTACAGACTCTTACAGAGGTGTAAAAATGTCCCTATCACTTTGACAATATGAAACTCTCTCAAGAACTTTATGCTCACAGTTTCTTGCTTTCTTTTAAGATCTTAAAGTACCCCCAGGCACTGATATTTTTCTTTGCATTTTGGAGGAAGGAGGATAGAAATATTTGTCATTGTATCATGTTCTTTAGGAACATGTAGATTAACAGCTATTCTAGTGGGAATGAACATGGGAACAAAGTGTTGATATGGTCTGTGGAGACAAAAACACATAAAAATGCCAATTTGAAACTAGTTATTTACAAAGAATGTCCTGGAGGGAAAATAAACTTGCATTTGCTATTTTTTCTTATGTTTGGGATGAATCTGGAGCTCACTGCACCATAAGAAGGTGCTCAGCCATAGATTTATACCCATCCTCTGATTTTATATTTTATTGGTTGCTGTTCAGAGTGTTTTATAACACTTCTTTTTGTCTTACAAGTGGCTTAAAATATAAGACTTGTTTGCAATCTAGCAGGTTGTGAAGTAAATAAAATTCATCAACAGTTGTTCGGTGGCAGAGGTGGGTTTGAAAACCCACCTGAGACGTATGTCTGAATTAGAAAAATCCTTGATAAACTTGGAGATCCGAGAGGGTTGAAAGCTTAAAGTGACTAACTTGATGGTCCTGATGACTATGGCAGAGACATTAAACAACACAAGTATTCTCTGGAAATGAGAGACAGAACAAGTGCAGAGTGTTGTCTCTTTGTCTCAGTATTATTCTTCTAGAATGTAGCGAGATTGCACCTTCTGCATCCTTTGGATAGAAAGTTAAGACTGAGTACTTCTCCATCTTGTTTATAGTCCCAAGATAGTGCATCCTGGAGCTAAAACACCACTCAGAACAACTAATCTAACACTAACCTTTTCTTCTGTGCAGCTCTGAAGGAAAATTTTAACATGAGCCTAATATTTTCTCTTCACTAGGATTGAGGGGGTTAACGATTGCCATCCATTAAAGTGTTATCATGGTTTTCTCCCTGTCCCCATTTCTATGTTCTATTGGGATATCTATGAAGATAGAATGGGATCACTTTTAAATTAACATTTGAACACTAGTGTGTCCTTGTATCAACCACTACCAACACTAATGAGAAGCTTCTCTGACCAAGACTGAGAACAGCACCAACCTTATGGTTAGAAACACACATTTTCAGGAGGCAGTGTGACAACATAATTTGGGTCTGTGAGTTATCTATTCCTTGGTATTGATCATGTTTACAGGAATGAACTCCCTCTTTTGGTGCAGGCCTCAAATTCAATTGGCAGAGTAGTTGGTTATATCCATTAATAGTCTTGACACTATTGCACTAGGGTGCTCATCTAGCCTGGAAGAATGATATTGTAGCATGCAGAGTCCAGTGCCAGGGAAGACCAATGATATCTTTTCTCCCCAAGAACCATGCATTGCATTTGTATCATGTCTGTAAGTCTAGCTCTCCTACATCTGAAGCAAGAATACTGCTGTGAGTTAAAGCCAATCTGGATTTCAAAGTGAGACCCTGAAGTGCTCTCTCAAATCAACAAATGCATTAAAAGTTTAAAGGTCAGGATTCATGATTTCAAAGCTAATATATTATCTAGTCTATATAGACATTGGCTCTTAAATTTAGTTATGCTGTGTCAGTTAAAAATCTATGAGATATTTGTTACTCAAGCATCTTTAATGTTGCTTGGAGGAGCACAGTGCCAGCTACAGTGAGGTGTTGTGCTAATTACTGTTTGGCCTATAGAGTGAACTGGCTTCCTCCACATTTTCTGAGATGAGCCAGGTCTCTTCCCAAGGGTTCTGTGCTTAATTTCATATTGGATGAAATAGGGAGGTGTGGCTTTTGGTTCCCTGGAAGCACTAGGAATTACAAGCTCCCTGTTGACAGGCTAACTTTACCTATCACACAGCCTCATCTCCACCTACTGCCCAAGAAAGTAAAAGCTAACAGTGGTGAGACTCTGTACCACCATTTGAATTTAGCATTGAGGGCTGAATATTCTCACAATACAAAGTTCCCGGCAACTCACAGAGAACACCTGCTAATGGGCTTTCTATGATGAAGCCTTTCCATCAGTGGCAGTTTAAATGTATAATTAGTTTTCAAATTTTGTAATGCTGCAGCAAGTAGTGCTTATTGTGAAAGCTGTTAATTTTATACATGAAAACAACTTTTAAGGTTTTCAGCTGATTAAATGAGTGGGAGAAAAGATCAGTTGATAATATAAAAGTTATAAAATTATGTTTTCAAAAGTTCAGGAATTTTTGAAGCAAGACTTGTCTATAAAAATTTAAGTTATGAAGCAGAGTACTAGAATCAGGAGTAACCTATACTGTGATGGTTGGCATTGCGAAATTGTTTATTGAGTTGTGGTTCTATTATTAACATGGAAGCATCTTAAAAGCTTCATTGAATTTCTCAAACTTCATTTGTTCTTTGTTTAGTTTTCCACATCTTGAGTTATTAAAAAATGCACTTAATATATATGAAAAATCTATAATGGAAAATTATTAAATAGAATGAAGAAATTCGTGTTAAATTACATTGAACCAGGATATTCAATGGGATTGGTGCATCTTATGCTTTGTCTGTTTTTATATGTAGGGAAGAATGCCATAGTGAATCTGCAGCAGGGCAGTAGTACCCTTTCTCTGGGAGAGACCACAACCAAAAGTCAGCATAATTACCCCATTAAAAAATTCTGATTTAAAAAGAAATTAGTTTCTGACCTTTCAGAAATTTTAAGAAACTTAGTGAGTCAAATTTTAACAATAATATGGTGTTGCAATAAAAAAATGCTCTACATAAAATTTTAGATTCGTTTTTAGTTGTAAACATAACATTTCCCAGTATGGTTTTTATATTTCTGAAAATTAATTTCAGTAATTTTATTCTGTTTCAACTTTAAATATTTTACTCATAAAAGCTATATTAATTTTAAAATCCATCTTATGAAAATAAGTAGAATAAGTTTGTCTGTCATATTTCCATATGTAATAAAAGTTCATCTGAGATTTCATATATTGCCATGGTTTGAATGAAAATAGCCCCATATGCACATAAAGGGGGCAGTATTAGGAGGTGTGGCCTTCTTGAAGGAATTACGTCACTGGGTCTTTTAAAAGCTTAAGCCAGGCCCAGCCTCTCTCTCTCTCTCTCTCTCTCTCTCTCTCTCTCTCTCTCTCTCTCCTCTCTCCTTTATCTCCCCCCTCTCTCTCTTCCTGCTGTCTGTGGATGTACAGTGTACAGATGTACAACTCTTGGCTCCTTCGTCAGCACCATGTTTGCTGTGAGCCACCATGCTTCCCACTCTGATGATAATGGACTGAGCCTTTAAACTATAAGCCAGCCCCCAATTAAATGTTTACAAAATAAGGGTTACATTGTTCCTGGTGTTTCATCACATAAATAAAACTCTAGGACATATATACATATACATGCATATATATATATATATTTGTGTATTTATACACATGCAATGTGCATGCATATAAGTATTATTTTTAAATAAAATGTTTACATTAGGTTCCCTCATATGAACATCACAAAGCAGCCCAGCTTCATGTCGATCAGACATTTGGACATGGTGCCCTCAGCTACTAATCTGTTCTTGGTTTTGCAAGGCAATATAAAGTGTCTCTAGTAGGGCTCTGACATTTCTCGATCCTCCAATAGACCATTTGGTCCCAGGCCATTCTAGCTCCTGACAGATTTAGTTCCCATTTTCTGACCCTCTGCAATCAAGTTGGCAGTAATTTGTAACTTCCAGACACGAAGCACTCTTTGACTTGGGGACTCCACTTTCGTCCTTAACTCAAGGAAAGACAATTTGTGGTACTGTCACACTCAAAATTCCTTCTGCCCCTTCCTCAGCCTCATCTTTCTTGCTTCCTCACACTTCTGTCTAGTCTAACTACTTCTACTTTTAAGGTTTTCTATGTTGATAGAAGCTTAATAGAGTCAAACCAGTAGAATGTCTTAATCTCAAATATCAACAACCTTATGTCTATCTGCAAAGACATGCATGTTAAAAAGTGCCTGGTGAGTGTTTGGTTGAGTACCAGGAAACGTGAATTTAATATGTATGGTACTAAGGGTAGGTTAGAATTCTGATTACCATAGATCTATGACTGGATAGAATAAAGAATTTTTGGTGAATAACATTTTATTTAGCTTTGTTCCTATTTAGAATTTACTCACTATATATGTACTGCAAATGTCATTCTTTGTCTTCCAGTTACTGAAAACAGATAACACATTGGTTTGGTTCACTGGACATAGTTTATGCATCAGGACTTTAGTGTGGTAGTTTGCATAAGAAACGTTCCCCATAGACTCATAAATTTGAGCTCTTGGTATTATTTTTTTTTAACAGAGGTAAGTTTATGTTTATTAAATTTTTACATTAAAATACTACATATTTATTACAGAAGCTTTACATTGGGTTCCCTCATATGAACATCACAAAGCAGCCCAGCTTCATGTCGATCAGACATTTGGACATGGTGCCCTCAGCTACTAATCTGTTCTTGGTTTTGCAAGGCAATATAAAGTGTCTCTAGTAGGGCTCTGACATTTCTCGATCCTCCAATAGAACATTTGGTCCCAGTGCCAAGCTTTGGCACTGTTTGGAGAGATGTTGAACATTAGGAAACGGTGACTTGATCAAGGAAGGACATCAGAAGGGATGGGCTCTGAGGGTTTTATGCCTTCACTTTGCTACTTGTTCCTCCATGCTGCTTTCTGTGTTTAGATGAACTATGATTTCTGCTTCACGCTACTGCTGCGATGTTTTCTGTGCCATTCTGGACTCTGTCTCTCTGGGGCCATAACGCAGAGGAAACCCATTCTTCCTTAAGTTGCTTTTTCTATGGTATTTTGTCATAGCAATGTACATATAGCTAACTAATGCATTGAGATTACTTGGTCACATGTTGAAATGCTTAAAGTATATAAATAATTGTATGTAATTAACCATTTCTCATATAAATGAAAAATAGCCTGGCATACCTCTATGTATATAAACTAGGAGATGCATGTTGTCCTGATAGCAACGACCTCTGGATGTAGGACAACAAGCTAAACTGATACTTTGTGGGTTCTTTGCACACATATGAGGATAATTATCTAAATACTATAAAGTATTCCAGACTTCAGAACTTGGTATTTTTTTCTATTCACTTATAAAATTTAACATCAAATACCTTACTCTGGGCATGAGGCAATATTGTTCAGTAGAGATCACTATCTTATTTCAAATCAGTGGCCCAACTAAATAAACTGGTGAAGACCTAGAGTGACCATGAGGCCAAATCCTTACTGAATCAATCTTGCAACTCTGTCTTGATTAGAGAATCATGATATTTGTTTTAATAGACCATTATGGAACTAAGTGTCCTTACATTTTAAAAGTGCTTGCTTTACATTTCAGCTAGGAAACTATCTACTCCTCATACAAATGCTACTGTCTTAGACTCTGTAAATTTCTAACTTTCTATTGACTGATACACTACAAAGAACATGACAGCATAACCAGATGTGGTCCCTGTCCATGGCCTGTGGACTCTATTCCTCTTATCTAAAACCAGGTACCCCTCGCTTGTGCAGCTATTCCCAGAGGTCTGGAACAACACACTTGATAAATTTTCACTGTCTACTCAGAATTTAGAAATCAAAGAATACACAAAGAATATTCTGGAAGGGTGTGAAGATGTTAAGTGAAAAGCATTTATATATGCATAAGATTTCCATCCTGGATATTAGGAATTGATGACAATAATAGACAATATCAAAATGTCCTTGACATAAACACATTTTACCACATCATATGTACACATATGTACATCTTATATATGAATGTATTGACACATAGAATGGTGTTGTTGAGATATAGGAGATGGGCAACAGATTGAGAAATAGACTGGAATAAGATGTATCTGGGGACTCAAAGTACCTGGGGATAAGATGTTGTATTAGATGATTCCCTGACACTATTGAGGGAATTTATCTGGTGAACATAACGAAAACTCTCTTAGAGGATTTCTCAGAAAAGAACAATAGTGAAACTGCAGAGCAAAGCTCCTCTGGGGAGGGGGAGATCATTGCAATGGAGTTTACAGTGGGGTTTGCAGACCAAGGTAGTTACAATGGCCTGGTAAGAAGAGTGCATGGCTCTGAATGGAGCATGGAGCTCAGTGTTAGAACACCCACTGCCAATGGACCAGACTCTGTTCTGCTCAGAACAGGAGAAAGACGGGGAAAGAACGAAGGAGGGGAAAGCAGAAAGTGGTAAGGAGGAGAAGTGGAGTGGACAGCTGGCTGAAGAGAGAAAAGGTGTAACAATTGCTGTACTTTGGGCACAGAGTCAGCAACTTTTGGTAAATACCTAGCTGAAGGCCACCCTAGCCCTGTCACACGCAATCACCTTTTCTGTCCTGCTGTAACCATGGTACACTGTAGAACCCTGATTTAGACTGGCAGGCGGTTTTAGAATATGATTCTTGACAGCTCATTTCAAGTTGCTAAAACAAATAAAATATATCTTCTTGTCAGCTATCCTGGACATCAAATGCAAATATGTATCATTATTTATATCAAAATAAAATTTGCCCTACCTTCATTGAATATCATTTCATGATATACCATATCTTTTATAACAGTAATTTCATCCAATTTCTAGGCACTGTCTTTCATTTTGGATGAATAAAATTCTGTATTTTATGTCTTTATTCTCTCCAGTGGGGCAATTCAAAAGGAAAAGTGCATCCTTAACATTAAATTTGCCTGCTTTTGGCTTGCATTAGAACTTTCCCCTCATTTCAATGAAGCTTTTGTATGGGCATGTGCAATAAAAAAAGCTAATAAACGTAGTAAATGGTTCGATTGCATGACTGCACCTGTGTGTTACCTTCATCCTCATTATTCTCTTTCTCAGACATTGTCCATTACCTTGTCTTGGTCACAGAACCCTATTGTAAGACTAGTAAATAGCGCAATAAAAGTAAATAATTGGAGAAAATATTACATTGCAAACTGAAATAGTTTTGCTATAAATTCATGACTGTTCTACCCAATCTGCTGAGTGCAAGCCTGTTGTCATTCCTCTGTTCTCTTTACATCTCCCACAGGAATATGATCAACATCCGTATTCCTTATGAGCTCTGTTCACATGTACACTAGAAAGGCTTGATTCCAGAACATGTTTTCCTAATATAATTGTTGGAACCTGTTTCAGACAACAGTATGTCCGTGAGTGGGTGCATGCACATGCTTGAGAATTCTGGAGTGACCTTTAAGTTTGTCTACAAGTTTGCAGTGAAACAGGAGATTAAGGTTTTATACTCCAACAGTGCAGGCATTACAAAGACTTGTGTGTGTGTGTGTGTGTGTGTTTCTGTCTCCTTTTCATTTATAATTATACATATGAGCAGACAATTTTACAAAGCCTTCAGAGTGCATGGATTTCTAAACAGATCTACCTGTGTAAACTATGAATTTCTGATTGTACAGGAAGGCAAGATTTCCAAAGATTGGTTAGGACTGAATGGCCATTGTTGACCATTTGTATGTTATTTTAGTCTGTCAAGTGCACACGCGTGTGTCTGTGTTTGTGTATGTGTGTGTGCACGAGTGTATGTTGGGAACTTAATCTAGTTACTCTAAGAGAAGCAAGTGCTCTTAACCACTGAGTCATCTATCCATCCCCAAATTAACTTTTATGAAATTGGACCCCTCTAAGTAACTTTCAATATATTTCAGTTTTATAAGAAAGAGTCTCATGAACTGGAGCTACACAGAAAAGGCTTGAGTCTTCCTCTGAAGAATATGTTTAGAAGTATTAGAAAAACATTAACAACTTAAAATTTAACAGTTTGAACAACACCAAGCTGGGAATGAGTGCTCGCCCTGGATTTTTACAACCATGGCATGGCAACTCCCAAGGACCTTAGATCATGGAAAATTCTAACCTTTTCTTGCTTCTTACGTTTTCTCATTTGTGTACTTCATTGACCTCTGCGTGTTCCCTGCTTAACTGTATGATTCCTCCGACTTTGCATTTCAGCTTCTGTTCTAAACAGTAACATAGATATCCGGATGCGGACGGTGACTTAAAAATAAACAAGAGCCACCTCGTTTACGGAATCATATATATAGCTAATGATTCATTAGTGAAATGCTGAGCAAAATTTGCTTAAAGGAGAGATCAGATCAGAAAACAGTTTTCTGTATCAAATTTCTATTAACACTAAAAGTGTGTAGAATGTAAGTATTCTCTGTAAAGACTCAAGTGTAGTCACTGGTAATCATGATTTTCAATCAATATTTAGCATTGTTGTTGTTTGATGACATTACAAAAGAGGAGACATGGATCGCTGAGAAAACAAAGTCCTAAACAGCCCTATGCATTTTCTCTTTGGAATTTTAGAGCTTCCAAAACTAACCTTGATAATTTAAATAAATTAAATTCTTAATAAGTGTTTGTGTTAAATAGCCCCCAAATCACCCTTTGATGTGCAATGGTTTCTGAAATAATATTTTGGAATGTTCTGTCTTATAGAATGACCCTCACCAGATAGATTTCTCAACTATCTACACTTATAAATAAGCTAAGTTACAATGTCATGATTGAGTCTATTTAAGTATTAGTTTATCTGGTCATTTATGAATTTTTGGAAAAAGAACCACTTAGTCTTCATTCATTGATTCCTCATGAAAAATAGACCAGGGAGATTTGGTATTCTAGACATTATGGTCATTTTTGGCTCTGGTTCCCTGAGTCCATCATAATCTATAATCTAAATCTCCATGTAAATATCTCACAAGAACTACAAGACAGATGACCTTGTTCCTATTTCCTGTCTTGAATGGACCCATAAAGATAAACATTCCTTACTTTCCTGCAGTGTTTACAGTGTGGTTCAGGGGTTAAACATGACAGCAGCATCAGTGATTACAAGGTTAAAACATTTCTCTTCCTTGATCTCAGAATTCTGTATTTTCTGCCTATAT
The DNA here is from genome assembly GCA_004026605.1 of Ondatra zibethicus. Classification (NCBI taxonomy): domain Eukaryota; kingdom Metazoa; phylum Chordata; class Mammalia; order Rodentia; family Cricetidae; genus Ondatra; species Ondatra zibethicus. The sequence continues at coordinate 9,240 of PVIU01028845.1, forward strand.
TTCTTTTCAGGTCCCATATCTTACTTATTTGCATATTAGTATTTAACTTCCCCCTGCCCAGGTATACTCCACAGAAGAAATAGTAATGTCCTATCTTTTTCATTTCTCTAAGTCATTTTCCAATGTGTCCTCTCAAGGAACTGCATTCTATTATGAAGAAACTTAGACATTCCATTTGGGTCTGGAACTGTTTTAATAAAATCTATAGCTTTCACACAAATCCATCAGAAGTACTGGTTAAAGCAGAAATATTAGTCATAACTTTCTTCTTTCATTATCAGAATACAAAAACAAAAAAGGGAAAAAAATAAAGAATGAAAAAGAGTAAAAACTGAAACATAAATAATATATTTTGCCATTGCCATGAGCACAAGTTTGTCTTGTGAGATTATGTTATGAGACTGTGTTATGTGCAATAACAGGGGCATTTTCTCACTATTATAAAACACCTTTATTTGCTAATAAAGTGCATGTCAGTGGCTGATACATACATGTTCAATGATTATTATTATGTTTAATTATAATATATATGAATGTATAATATCTCTATAATATAAATAAAATGTTAATTACTAAAGGAAGGTAAATGGAAAATTAGAGAAAATAAGTAATCATTTGTGCTGGTGACAATCTAAACACTGAAACCCAAGAGCTGAGATTTCAAGGCGATAAGGACATCATGCAACCCAGTTTGTTATCTATGTGTCAGGACTGGCCCCCAGCGAGTCTCATCTGAGATCTCTTCCAAGTAGCTCTCCAGCTTCACAGCTCTCTTCTGAGCACATGTTCTCATTATGGACAGTTTGCCTTCATGAGGGTTTTCTAGATTTACAAGAGGCATTCCTCCTAGCAAATTCTTCAAATCACTGCTCTCCATTGCATTTAACTTGAAGCAGTAAGGAGGACCAAACCAAGTCTTGACTTTCTTCAGAAAACTCCTCTGATCATATCTGATCTCATCACACACAAATTCTAACTTCCACAAAACACTAGAACCCAGCTATCCCAGATCCTGCTGCTCTATTAAGGATAACCTCTCTTCCAGCTTCAAATAACCCATTCCTATTTCTGAGACATCATCAAAACAGACTCCCACATCCTTAATTATATCAACATGTCTGTCATTTTACAGTAGTCTTGCTTTCTTCTGAGATGAACCTCAAAATCGTTCAGTATGTATACATGACTTAGCTTCAAGGCCTCCTGCTCACTTTTACTGGCCTCTGTAGTAGCTCACTTATTAGTGCCCAAACCTAAAATAGTCCAAACCTAAATTATAGACTATTTCATAACAAAATTATTTTACTAAACATCCGTCAGTTCCAGGAATGTTATCTCAAAGTTAAATTCCTTTCTCAAAATAGCTTGAATTCATGTAAGAAAGAAGTCATGTCAGACAAGCAAAGATCATATATTAAACTTGAACACAGTGATTCCACTACATATTCACTGTGGAGCAACGTATCCTGTCTTTGATGTCAGCTGAGAAATACTGATATCACTGCATCAAGGCTGATCTTTGTGTCCATACTTATGCTGCTCAATGAGAAAATATTATTTTCTTGAGCAAAACTTCCCTAAAATTTTGACTTCTGTTACCTCCACCACTCATGAGGAACTGTCCTCATGAAGGCCAATCTTAGTCTGTTGAGGTTAAGCACTCTCTCAACACATTCAATAGGAAGCAATTGCAATGTTTTCTCTATGGCAAGGCGGCCCATTAAATAACCTCTCAATAGAAACTTTTGACAAAGAAATTAAAAAGCGCTCCCCTTTATAAGCATGCTGCTTCAACAAATCAAGTACTTGATTAAAATATTTCTCAACTTTATTTGTTATATAAATTACCAATGAAAGAAATAAAAATATGTAATTATATAAAATAATGCATGAACTTATCAAAAGTATTTAAGTATATTTCTGCCTTCTTTAAGTATCTTTAGAAAATATTCCATTTAGTTTCTCTAGAATTGAGGTTTTTAATTTATTATCAGTAGACCCTTAATTCTATCCATGTCATATACACAGACAGGAATATAAATAGATATGCAGAAATAATCCATATGTCTTTTAAATTTAGTTAACATGGTGACAATTTATAAACATCCTTGATTACAATTTTTCTCTTTCTTTGTTCATTCTATTTTTGTAATACTTATCACAATTTTTTAAAATATATGGTTTAAAATTCATTTGTTTTAATATTCAATATAAATCTCTAATGAAACATTTGGGTATACTTTCTAGTTCATTTGAAACCCAGATTCTTGTGTGTGCTAGACAAATACCAATGAGTTTTACCCTCAGCCTGAAGCATCCAAATTTTAAGTAACAAACACTTTTTAAATCAAAGTTTTAAAAACTACCACCGAATGGATGCTAGAAAGATTGATGAACAGATTTTATGTATAATTCCACAAAGAATATGCTTTTGTATGTCTTTGAAAAGGGGCAGCTTTCATGGGATAAGCATGGTTTGGTTGATATGCCAACACATACCAGGATTTTCTGTATTTTTACTCTTCCAAAATTCATTTTTTTCTCTTCTTTGATGTGCTTAGCCCACCTGGATCTCATAGACTATACTTAAATCTTTTGATTACATTTGAGACATCAGGCCTGAATAAACTCAAGTAGATTTTCATTTCTCTATTTTACAACTTAGAAACTTAGAAAGCTGAAGCTCAGAGTCTGCAGCTGTATTTGGATTCCCTAGAGAAACAGAACCAATACTATTTATTAGAAGAGATTTATTAACCTGGTTCACCAAATATTCCCACAGAGGCCACCTTCAGGCTCGAGAGACAGAGAAAATGGTAGCTTTCCTCGAGGAGGCTAGAATCCTCAGAACAGAGACCAGCGGCAGCATTAGCCCTAGGTTGAGGGCCTGAAAGCCCTCTGCAGAGCCATGGTGCAAATCTAAGATGAAACCTGAAAGAGCCAGAACTGAGGATATCAGCATTAGAAAGAGGTGTTTGTTCTGGAAGGGTGCACTGGCTGAATTTTTCTCATTCCCACTGTACCCCAGAACACGAGACAGTACGGTCATGTATGGGACAGATGCCCCACCCTGTGTGCACTGACTTATCACCACATTTTCTCTGGAAACACTCTCCTAGACACACCAAGTAGTATATATTTCCCATTCTCTAGGTATCCATCATTATAGTTAGCAACTTTAAGTGACCAACACATGCTCATATTATTTATATAGCCTCTTATATTATTTTTAGTTCTCAGTGTATGTGGATCTTGTCTCCTGGTTCTTAGAACCCTTTATAGTAGCAACTTACTTAACTGAGTTTTCTCAATTTACAATTATTCTTTGAGCATTTACTAAAGAAGAAGTCTATATAATGACTTACTTAATGTCTGTACAAAGTACCATATCAAAATCCATGTTATTACTTTCTTCTGTCTCAATAATATATGCATTAAATAGCTTAAACATCAATAGTTTGATATGCCATGATAAATTTATGCACACCAAATTTTTAAAGAAATATACGTAGATAAAAAAATGCAGAGCAAGTTAAGATGAGCATAATATAATGTTAAACAAGTTGGTACAGTACACAAAGATATCATTCCTGTTCTTCATTGCAAAACGTAGCAATTTTTATTTGTAAATCAATATACATGTAAATCAAACAAAATATCAACAGAAGAAGATATCCATGCAAAAAATCAAGCCAAACAAAACCCAAGCAAGGACTGGCATATAGAATCCTATCACAAGCAGAGACATGATTGACAAATGGTGGATGTGATGGAGGGAAAATAAGATTATTTTCTGGGGGAACAATGCCACAGGTGGCTACCTATGCTCCAGTAGATGGTCCTATATCCATGCAAAAGCAGGAGACACTAAGTGGATTCATTAGGTTTAATAAAACAAGAGAGTGATAGCACACATGAAGGTAGGAAGGGAAGGTGATGGGAATGATGCAGTAGAGAACTAGAGACCAAAACAAACACGGTACAGATAAATGTGTGAAACTCACAAATAAAAATAAAAAGCGCGACTCTAATTGGATTCACAGTATTGAGTAATAAACCCCCATCTCCTTGTCTGTCTCTGTCTCTCTCACTCTCCACTCTCTCTCTCTCCCTCTCTCTCTCTTTTACAAGACATACAATATAAAAAAAAATACTTGTAGACCTGGCCTGGTTTATTTGTTAACTTCTTACACTGCCATCTCTTAGGTCCGTGAGACCCTGCAGGGAAGGTCGCACACTCTGTGCAAAACCATAACAATAGACTCTCCAATGATTTTTTTTATGTCATTGGAGTTTATGTCTCACCTATAACCATGACTCAAAAAAAGCCATATTAGTGTATCTTGTCCTTAGATTATATTTTTAATGTTTGGAGTTATTTTTCTAAATACTTAGAGATATTTTCTTGTTAAAATGTCCTGAATAAACATGTAAAGACCAGTGGACTTAATGCTTCTATGCTGCTAACTACCCCTATGTCTCCCTAATAAATCTGAGTTAAATATGCAACTCTAGTCCACGAAAAATTAGGATGAAATAACACATAACTTCTAGGAAAAGATAACTGTATTCTCAAATATGTCTTAAAAAATTTGCCCATAACCGTAAAATGTTCCTAAGCTTTCTACGGCAAAAAATACAGCATAACTAAAATATTGCACATTTTACAGAGCATTCTGCACTGTATAACTAATCCTGGTCCTCATGTGTAGGCTTAGTCTGCCATGGTGCTTTCATCATAGCTGCTGGAAGCATTTATTCATTTTTATGTTTACTTGCATTTTACTTTTATCCTCTGAAACCCAACCCAGTGCATCTGTGAGACAGAGTGGAGTGTTAAATGCATAGTTACCCACTATGTGCAAAAGCATCTACACTGAAGCTCAAATGGTGAGCCCTGCATACTAAATGGGGATGTGTTTGGAGCCTTACCAAGTCAATAACCTCCAGAATATAGCTTTAAATATTTGTTAAAGGCATAGTATGAGCAGGTCCACATATCCTTAAAGCATTGCAGCGTTTTGGATTTACTTTATGTATAGGGAGATCAAAGGCTTTGTCATAAAGCTTCCTGATATTGTTTGAAGATCTTATTTGAGGCAGAGGTCTGGTTTTTCTTTTTGCTAAGAGCATAAAAATCACATGCAAAACAGTGACCTATATTAGGAGCGTATTTAAAATTTTAAACGGTGCTTCTTAACATTAAATTTTACATTCGGGGCTTTGATATACACCATGTCTAAAATGTTGAAGCAGTTGTCTTACTTTATGAGCATAGCTTGCCAACACATATTGCACACCTATTCCGTGAACGCAGCATTGCAACAGTTATCAAAGCCTGCAAAACATTAACTTTGCAACTCCTCACAACGCTGTGGCAAAATCTTCATCTTTCCCTCATGTTGTATGATGTGATTAATAAGTTTCTTTATCAGCCTTTCAAAATGCATCATATTTAACAGAGCTGAGAGCTCATTCTGAACATCTATTCATTCTGTTTGACAGCTGCATGCTGGCAGGAATGAAGTTCTAGGTCACACTTGGCAGAAAGTACCATGACCACATGTTCAATGTAAGAATACAAATTCCATTTGAAACACTGCTGCTTTAAACTTCTGATATTTCAGTGGCTTGTTTTAACCGTTACTCTCTAATGTATTTTTCTTAACATAGAGAATCTGTTTTCAGAAACTCCACATAGTTGAGGCAATTGCAATATGAATAAGTTTATTGATAATTTTCCAAACTATGGCAGCTAAACAATAAATTGACAGTAGAGGTTCACAGCATCTGTACACATGATTACTAACTGTGCACAGCTACTGCACATTCTTGAAAAGTATGGTTATAAGTGAGTATTGTATTTTAGGTTCTTTATGAGTCATTTTCTATATATAACATGGAAAAATAGCAAATAGAAATTATAATAGTAAGGAGGAATCTACTCCTCCATTGTATTTCACAGTTGCCTCTCAAAGAAAGAGTTAAAATCAAAATGCAAGTTGAAGTTCCAAAGGGACATAGTTGTAAACCAGTAGGCATATAAAATATGCAACCAGAGGAAAGTTTTTGATGGTTTTGTTGAAAAATAAGTTTGTTTGCTCTCCTCTCTCTCTCTCTCTCTCTCTCTCTCTCTCTCTTTCTCTTGCTCGCTCGCTCACTCACTCCCACATAAGTCAATTTCTCTGTATAGATAGATGAAAAGATAGCATGGAGACAGGACGAATAAATTGAAATTTCTAGGAGCAGTTTCATCCACAAATATGGAACCCAAGAACAGGTACGACTAAAGGCATTTGCCCCAGAAAAAAATGGAAAATGATATTCAGTCCAATGTGAATAGTTGGGACTGAATTTTGATTGAAATGTCACTAATATTTCTATGAAACACAGTACAGCCTTCCTGTGTTTAATTGCATTTTTTGGAGAAAAAGTCAAGTCGACCAGAAGTCATAAGCAGTTGTTGAAATGTTCCACAGTAGAGGGTGTCTTTGCTGAGAAATGAAAGTTATATTACGTGCTAGCTTTTCATCTATTCCATTTCTTTGCCAGCTGCAGAGACACGTCAGAGGCCATTATTCTGCAAATTGTCCTCTCCTTCTCAACTGCTAACCTCTTGTTGACAGTAATCAGAACTTGATGGAGGGCCCCTGCAGGTGTTATGCGATAGTCGATGCTCATGTGATACTACATGCGACAGTTTTAGTATTGCATCCTGTAGGATGATCCATCATCTGATAAGATTTCAGATAATCCCTAGTCTTTCAAAAACATAATTGTTACTCTTCTAATAATATTTCCAGATGGCACAGTGGGTGAGGTATGAGCTAAAAATAAAAAGCGTGATCAAGCGTGTGCATCCAGAGCAAAATGTGTGGTACAGTGAACAAATGACCTCTGTGCTAAACCGAGAACTGCTCTAAAACTAGAAGGTTATAAGAGCGTCCATTGTGAAAAAGTTAGAAGAATGAGGAGAAACATTTCAAAACAGTAGGGTAACTTGAAATGATTCTCACATAAGGCATTGCAAGGGAGTTAATTGCTTATTATTATTTTTATAATACAAAGTTGAAGTCTATAGTTCCTAGAAATGACAGCCTTGAAGAAAATGTCTATTGATTAACACCTGATCATTATAAGAAGCTATTTTTTCTATAATTTTGATTCACCGAGAGCCAAAACTTTTTGCTACTTTACATAGAGTTGCTTATTTTTTATTGTTAGATAACATCCAATATTTTTTCTTTTTCTTCAGTAGAGGATAATAGCACTTGTTTGTTTAGTCACCAGCATGTGGGTACTCTCCTGTCCACTGTAATACAGGACATCCCTTTCTCATTAATTCATAATTCTCAGTAAACATGTTTTTGTCTACGTTAACGAAATATAACGTCACCAACAGATCACATCAGCATTAAGCTGTCTCATAGGATGAGTCTGGAAATGTCCCTTCTCTTTCTCCTTTTTCAAGTTTGAGAACTGTTGGCAGTGGTTCTTTATCCAGACATTGGATTTGAGGTAGTATTAAAAAGAATAATGCAAATGCAAACCCGGTAGAAGCAAGAAAATTACTGAGATAAGAATACAGATTTTTAAAAAAAAACTAGTGGCTGGAAAAACATTAGTCATTAACAAAAATAAATTGAGCTTTATAGAGGAAAGACTACTAAACTTTCTAATAGACTAGAAAGAGGAAACACTAAAACTGATAACTCAGAATTACCCAGGCATCACAAAGAATAGAACAAACAGCTAATTGTTAACAAAATGGATGTAGAAGAAAGCATTCGACCTACCCAGAATGAGCAGAGAGGAGTAGTATTAAAAGACTAACTATGAGTCATGAGAAGAATTTAGTTTTTTTCCTTCAAAGAAAAGCACATGATGTGATGATGTCATCTGGTTAATGATGCGATGATCTCATCTGGCTGATGATGTGATGATGTCATCTGGTTGTTTGCAGGCAAGAAAGGGAGATATGAGCAGTACTGGTATGGAGCATCCACTAATGACTTGCATTTCCTGAAGCTAGACAAATAGTGGTCACCGTTTCACTGCATGATATATTACCAATGGAAAAAAAGGCATACCTTACTTAACACGGTTATCTCTGTGTAAAAGGATACCCCATAAGTCTACTCCCCAAAGTGTATATCCACAAAACTGTAAATTATTTTGACTTCAACATTCCAAAACGTATTAGATAACACTCATACCCCCCCCAAAAAAAATAAAGAAAAGGGCACATTGTTTGTACCCAAATCTACATAACTAATACCTGTTCAATTTAAAATGAACTTTTTTTTAATCCATATTCTTTTATTTTTTTTCCATTCAAAAAAAATTTACATTTCCTCTCCTTCTCCCAGTCCCCTCTCGCTCCCCCCTACCTTTTCTCCCTCCCCCTGCTTCCTTAAAAGAGGGCATGGTGCACTGCCCTGTGGGAAGTCCAAGGCCCTCCCCCCTCCATCCTGGCCTAGGAAGGTGTGCATCCAAATAGACTAGGTTCCCAAAAAGATAATACATGCAGAAGAGATAGGTCCTAGTGTCATTGTTGATGGCTTCTCAGTCTGCCCCCATTGGCAGCCACATTCAGAGAGTCCGGTTTGATCATATCCTCGTTCAGTCCCAGTCCAGCTGGATTTGGTGAGCTCCCATTAGATCAGGCACACTGTTTCAGTGGGTGGACCAGCCCCTCACGGTCCTAACTTCCTTGCTCATCTTCTCCCACCTTCTGCTCTTCAACTGGACCTTGGGAGCTCAGTCCATTGGCTGTCAGAGTTTTTTCTTGTTTGTTAATAGATGTGTAATTTCTGGAGACACAAAAAAGTATTAACTCATAAAATAAAGTGATACAATATTCAATAAGTCTATTTTGGCATGATATCTAACCCAAAACTCAGCATTGCTGTCTATTTGTCTAAAATCGCATTGCTGTCAATTTGGTAAAGCTGGACATAGACGCAGACCTATATCTCCAGGGTTAACTTGTGTTCTGTTACAAGCTTCATAAATAGAAGCCATTTTACATAATAATTTACCACCCAAGTAGAGGAAAACGCTTACCTCAAATATGTGTCACCTTAATAATATATATAGAATACACAATTCACGAATTTCCAATATTCAGCAATTTTTCATTGAGCAGGCTTATGTTCATAATTGACACAAACTTAACAACAATTCTTGAACATGAAAACTTTTCACATTTTTGGTTTTGTCGGAAATACACACACACACACACACCACTATATTATTTAATAT
>PVIU01028846.1:0-18388 GCA_004026605.1 Ondatra zibethicus
GATATCTACATTAAGAGAATCATTTTAGGGTTGGCAAGATACTTGGCCCTGGGGATCCCAGGTGTCCATGGGCATGTCCCCAGCTAGGTATTCAGGCAGCAGAGGAGAGGGTGCCAGAACTAGCCTTGTACCATAGTCACATTGATGATTATCTTGATTACCATTATAGAAATTTCATCCGATGGATGGAGATAGAGTCTTCAAAAAATTTTTAAGAAAAAAATATATTTCTGGATGGCGTGACTTTTTTAATGTCAAATGAAAATAATGTCAATGTCAAACTTGAATCTTCTTAGGGGTCCACTTAACACAGGAGGAAGATCATGGACAAAGACAAAGTTGTTTTCCAAGTATCAGTCCAGTGACTCATCAAAAGCTTAGAAATGCCTGCTATTTGAAAATTTCAAGGTCTAAATCACTTCAGATGCATTATAATTCACATAAATAGTCAGATAACGTATGCTTCAAATCATCTAATTATGTAAGAAGAAATAGACATGTTTTACAGCAGGAAACACTTTTAGTTATATAAGAATTCATATTTTTGTCATCAGTGTTTTTGATCTTGGTCATTCTTACAGGTGTAAGATGGAATCTCAGAGTTGTTTTGATTTGTATTTCTCTGATGACTAAGGATGTTGAACATTTCCTTAAGTGTCTTTCAGCCATTTTAAATTCCTCTGTTGAGAGTTTTCTGTTTAGGTCTGGACTCCATTTTTTTTACTGGATTATTTGTTCTATTGATGACCAATTTCTTGAGTTCTTTATATATTTTGGAGATCAGACCTCTGTCTGATGTGGAGTTGGTGAAGATCTTTTCCCATTCTGTAGGCTGCTGTTTTGTCTTGTTGACTGTGTCCTTTGCTTTACAAAAGCTTCTCAGTTTCAGGAGGTCCCATTTATTAATTGTTTCTCTCAGTGTCTGTGCTATTGAGAGTTATATTTAGGAAGTACATTTACAGAATAGAGTACTACACAGCAGAAAAAAATAATGGTATCTTGAAATTTGCAGGCAAATGGATGGAGCTAGAAAACATCATATTGAGTGAGGTAACCCAGACCCAGAAAGACAATTATCAAATGTACTCACTCATAAGTGGTTTTTAAATATAAAGCAAAAAAAAAAAAACCCAGCCTACAAATCACAATCCCAGAGAACCCAGAAAACAATGAGGATCCTAAAAGAGGCATCCATGGTTCCAATCTACATGGGATATAGAAAAAGACAAGATCTTCTGAGTAAATTGGGAGCATGAGGACCACAGGAGAGGGTTGAAGGGGAGCAGAGAGGAAGGAAGGGGATCAGAGAAAAATGTGTAGCTTAATAAAATAAACTAAAAAAAGAAAAAACCTTAAAAAAGAATTCATATTTTTAAGCTTAATGCATAAAATGATTTTTGTGGTTAATGTTAATCATTTGTTGTTTGTTTAAATATAAAGTAGAAAATGCCAGAAGGCAGATAATAATGACCTTTTTCCTAATTATTCTTGGTGTAGCCACAGCACTACGGAAAATATTCATAGAAACGTAGTAACTCCAGCACCATGTAATTCAGAGGCAAGAACCACACAGCAACAGTATTTAGAAGTCAGCAGTGATCTTATCTATTATATGGTGCAATTTCTTCATGTAATGTGTAAGAAAAGAAAATATAGTGACCCACACATACTTAAATGACTATATATGATCCTAAGCTAATATCTCACACTCTAAATCAGTGATTCTCTATCTGTAGGTCTCAACCCATTTCGGAGTCAAATGACCCTTTCATGGGGTTAACATATCAGATATCCTGCATATCATATATTTACATTGCTATTCATAACAGCAAAAATATAGGTATGAAGTATCAATAAAAATGACTTTATGGTTGGGGGTCACCCAACATGAGGAACTTTAAAAAAGGCCATAGAATCAAGGAGATTGAGAACCACTGCTTTAAAGGAAAATTTAAATATGTGGAAAAATGTTTATAACATGTTGAGAGAAACACACAAAGCTTTATTCCTCTCTGAATTTTCAAAGTTTATCATTCCTTCAACCTACATGTAACAGAAAATGAAATAAACCTGGTTCTCCTGATAATATGCTCAGTTTCTTCTCATCATAGTCTTGTATTCCCCAGAAGCACAAGTAAGTCTGTAGTAATCTTCATCATCAAGATCCTAATAGACTAATTCTAATGTTAAGTTAAAAATAAAGAATAAAAAGTGTAGATACATAGAATAACATTAACAAAATAAGTAATAACACAATAACAGTAAGCATATTTAGATAGACTAGTAAAATAATTTACTATTCTTTAATGATATTTCATAATTTATAACCAGAAAATGCCATTGCATATTAAACAACGGCATAGTGGAAGAAAGACTTATCCATTAGAAGAAAATAGAGTTACCTACACCATTAAGTAATATATTACCATTCTAATGCACTAAATATAGTATATTATAGATCATATTCATTTTACAAAATTAACTATAAGAATAACTGGTTTTAAGGGAGGGCAGCAGGTGGAGAAATCTGCTTCAGAAGCAATACAGTCACTTTTTTCCAATTTAATGTTCCCAAGTTCCTTAGCATAAACATAGTTTGGAGACAGTCTGTGTAAGTTCGTTCAAGCCAGCGTCTTCCTTTCGCAATCACAGCCCTGTTTAAGAGGTACATGACACACTTACTCTACAAGATTCCCAGAACACACTTGGGGAAGCCTCAGAACTACTTACAATTCCCGATCACATATTCATAAGAAAGTCATTAATTTCAGATTTTTACCTGACCATTACCCACCAATATGTTTACGGGATACTTTAAAAACGAGCTCTGTAATGTATCAATAATCGGCTCATACCTCAGAGGTATCTTTCTTTAACCTGTATGTTGTGAAAGAAATAGAGGTGATTTCTATTGGGTCTTTACTGCCAGTCTTCTGTCCAATGATTTTAATGTTCAAAATGATTAACTTTAATTTTGCTTCTGCCCCAAGGTTTTGCTACAGAAGATCAATAATTTTAAATTACGACCATCAATTGTAGTGAGGCTATACAGCCTATCACTGCTTTTGTCTTGCTTTGGACACCACTGCTTAAAATGAAATTATTTCAATGTCACACCTAGGACCTCATGTCAGCAAGTCAGCTTATTAACTTCAGAAATCTATGCAAATTGTTTGAATGTGCAGTGTAAATACTTCACCTTGTTTTCCCTTTGTTTGTTTGTTTGTTTTAACCTTAATTTTGTGATTTTCTTTCTGGTGCTGGTGACTTGCACTTGTTAGGCAGACACTCTACCCCAAGCTCAAGCCTCAATCCCTGCAAATCAGATAAATTTTCTTCCTATTTTGCTTCCTTGTCGCAACTTTAGAAATGTAAACACTGTCCACTCAAATACTTTCCTTTCCTTCAGCAGCACATATCTCAGTTTATTTGAGTCTCATATTTCCAACTTCCAGTTATGAAATAAGAGGAATGAAAGTTGCTACCAGATTTATGTACAAAATAAATAACAAGAATGTGCTTACAGCAGTGCCCCACTCCGTGAATTGTGGAAAGATATATTGTTCCTCCTTCTCTTCTCTTATTGGAAATATTGTCTTCTTTCAGTTACACAAATGAAAATCACAATGTCTCCCTTACTTTCTATTTTACTTTTATTCTCTGGACCTTACACAAAATGCATAGCAGCGTACAACAAAGAATGAAATAACACCTTCCCTCCCCAGATATGTCACACATAAATAACACCCACAAAATGGAATGTGCTGTGTCATCCACTTCAAAGTTCTATACCTTTAATTCCACCTCTTATATTCAACATTATAACAGTGCTCACTCTGTCACAAAGAAGCAAATATTATGGCATGGGACTTAGTCTCTGTACTTTGAAAGCAGTTTTCCCTCATCCTATCCTGCAGAGACTACGCGCTAAATTTCTGCCTTGACTTAGTCAGTTCTTAGTAAGTTCTCAACACCTTGTCTTCCTTACCATGATGAAACCTAAACCCAAAAGACCACTCCTTATATTCAATAGAGCAGTCATGCATCTCCTATAAAATCTGTAAAATCTGCTTCAATTTGCACTTATGCTGAGCTAGCCACTTGTAAACGTAATTTGGGTCCTTTCTTTGGAACTTCCAGGTAGAATTACCTGATCTAAAAGACCACACAAATCACATTTCTTTCTCAGAACTCCTCATGAATATTTCTCTCGCCCCCCTCCCCAACTTCAGTTTTCCCTATTACTCCAAAGGATTCTAATTTATCCAAGTAGTGTTATGGAATTTAAGAAAAATGCAGCTCCTGTGTACAGGAATAAGTGCCTTCCTATGACCTGCTCTCTGAATTAGAAGTATTTAAGGAGGTTTCCCATGCAATAAACAACTCTGAAGCCAGTGGCCATTCTAAAACTACCTCAGATAAACTAACCCATTCATTCTGATTTTCAGGTTATGGTCACAGCCAGCATTTGGGGAAAGGTTATTTTGATGGTGGTGGTTTATTTTTGTTTTGTTTTTGCTTTTGCTTTTGCTTATTTGTTGTTTTTTTAGGGTTTTTTTCTTGCTTTCTTTCTTTGGTGATGGTGTTTTGGTTTGGTTTTTTGGGGGGGTAATTGGTTGTTTTGTTTTTTTGCTTTGTTTGGTCGCTCATCCTTGGTTTTACTCTACTGCTTTAAGTTATCCAGTTTCTTCTGGTTCCTGGCTACCCAATCAGTGTCACTTATGCCTGCCTTCTTACGGCGTGATTCTGATGTCAAATCAGACACAGGCTGGCTACTCCCACGGGTTCTGTGCCATCATTGTTCTAGCATATTTTGCAGGCAGGACAGACTGTAGGCCAAAGGTTTCGTCGCTGGGTTTCTGTTTCTGTTTCTCTTTTCTGAACAAAGACGTTAGAATGCAGGGTGAAGGCTCCAGGCAGGCGCCAGTTCCACTTCTCCGTGTTCAATGTGTTTGTCCTCAGCAATGGGGCCCTCCTGTCACTTTTCTGGGAACAACCTTTTGTCTTAGTATCAGCCTAGGTTGTCCAGGGATTTCCATGGGATCCAATCCCCATAGCCAACAACTCAACTGAATGCACCCCAGACTTGGCACTGGAAGCCTTGTGTGGCTACAGTGGGCAGCTGAGACTCATTACTTATGCTGGACCTTACCATTCAATCAATCTCAGCTAACTCTCAACTCATAAAAATGTCAGATTAAATACCTATCACAGGCGTAGGAGGGGAGATCTATTCTATTGTGAATGTTCGCAAGGATACTCCATATATGCTTTAGCAGAAGTATGCAGAAACGGCACCTATATCCCCGGGGGCTGTGAAAAGTAAAACAAAGAGCCACTTTTACATGCTCTCAGACCTGTTAAGTTGCCTGACATTCCTTGAGAATGGGATGCTCCTGAAGATTGTGGTTAATACTCTGCTGTAGAGAACTGGGAACAGCAGCGTCTGTAGTCGCTTTTGTGAGTGAAGTTGCTGAATTCTACAAAACTTCCATCCATGACACCAAGGCCACCTATTGTGCAGCCCTATTAGACAATGATGAAAAAGGCCTGGGAAAAGAGGCTAATATTCATAGAACAGATTATCACATCCTGAAGACTCATGACTCCAAAATCTCCTAAGGTCACTCATTACTAGTCATTGACATATACACATATATTCAAATAGCTTCACTTCTTTGCCTAATTTTTTTGTCAGCAATTTTCCAGACATGTTTCTTGCAAGTTCCTGACCATTCAACCAAACCATTGACCAGAATTAATAAATAGGCACAAATGTTACATCTGGCTATTTATTCTTTCCAAAGAATGAATCATCCAAGTGAAATGTTTGAATTTTGGCTTCCTGAGATTTTTTCACCATTGCATTTTAGTGATATCACAAAATGAAACTATAGACTTATAACTATCCTTTTCATATATTTTCTATATGGTATAGACCCACACATGAACCAGGGCTAAACTTTTTCTTCATTGTCCAACTGGCAATAGAAAGTTCCCTCTAATAGTAAAAGTGTGAGCTGGAAAGAAAAATGATGTAACAAGAGTAAGAGCCATGGTATCTGACCTACTTCTCATATAACTTAATTATACTTCCCATATAAAGTATTTATACTTTTAGAGTTTTGCTTGAGTTACATCTCACCTATAACAATTCCATTTGTTAAAGGAGAGCTATTGCATACACCAGATGCTGAAATGTGGGGCAGACACCTCCAATGCATAATGAACCTCTTGAACCACATACCTCCTTGGTAGGTGATCAGGTGGTACACGATAAATTCATTGCAACAGTTAGATCTTCCTAAGCCTTAACTCTGTAGGACTATCTTCCTCTGCAGGACGATAAGGCAGTTAATCAATCTTGCGCCTTCTTTCTCAACCTTCCCCCAAGGGGGATATGATGGGAACAACAACTCTAAACTTATTCTCAACTGATAGCCTTGCTTTCTAGTTGTGAAATGAACAAGTACAGAAGGACAACCACAACTCCACCCAAGAGAAATCAGCCGACTGCCTCTGGTGTCAGGCAGTGGGCACCATCGTGGTGAGTGAGTACGGAGTAGGGACATTGGAGAGGGGGGCAGAACAAGTTCTGTGCTGAGAAGACAGGCAGATCAGAAGGGGTGGGGCAGTTAGGAATGTGCGGATATAGACAGCTTGCTTGCCACCCAGGGCATGGTTATGTCCAGGTCTGTACTGATTCCAAGGGCCATATCTGGGTCCAGAGCACTGCCGCTGTCTCAGTCTGTGTTGATGTCATGGCTCCTGGTGCCACTGAAAGCACTGAGGATAGGACTGCACAGAGTTGGCCCTGACCCTCACTGACTGCAGCACTCGGGAGAGTGGACCCTACGTCTCCCCTGGGAAGCACAGTAGAGCTGTCCCTGTTGGCAGGTGAGCCAGCCCCGAAGACTGGAGAGTGGGAGACAGAGCCACACTGTCACACAGTGGCACGATCTATAATCCCTTCCACCCTCGCCCCTCACAACTTGCCACCTACTGCATGCAGGAAAAGCTGGTGCCAGGGTCACAGACTGGGAGAGCTGACCCTGCTCCTCACTGGCTGCAGCACATAGGAGAGCAGGCCCTCACCTCACCCAGGGAGCAAGGTAGAACTGATCCTGTTAACATGACTGCAGGGAATCTGGCCCCATGAATGTGTGAGAGATCTGGCCACACCCCTCATCTGTCATATGGAGGAGTGGGTGAGGGAGAGATGACCTCCTCCTACCTCACCTCTTGCCCTTGTGGTGGTTGGAAGCATTGGTCCTCGGGTCATCAATTGGGAGAACTGGCACTACTTCTCACAAACAAAAGCACTTGGGAGAGCAGGTTCACCTCACCCAGACATCATAGAAGAACTGACCCTGTTCGGGGTAGGGCCACAGGTAAGCAAGCCTGTAGGGTATGAAAGAAGGAGGGGTGACCCCACCCCTCAACTGCCATGTGGTGGCATGGGTGAGAGAAAGATGTCCCCCTACCCCACGCCACCTGAGGCAGGCGGAAGAGCCAGACTCGGAGGGATGAGATTGGAAGAGCTGGTCCTGCCCCTCATCAAGTACAGCAGTTGGGAGAGCAGGCCCCTGTGCTCCACCTGGGCAAAGCAGTAGGGCCGTCCCTGGTGGTCTGAGTGCTGGCAACCAGACGGGAGCGCAGGAGAACAGGAGAACTGGCCCCCCTCCTTGTTGCCTGCTATATTGAATGAGCTACCTAGGGCAGTGGAGTAGAGCTCCCCTGGGTGGTGGTGGTGAAGGAAAGCTGGAGAGCTGACAACCCAGCCAACACCCAGACCCAGAATCGGGGCTATGAGTTAGCCCACCCCAACATCCACCTTATCTACGAACAGGATATCCAAGAGGAGTTCCGGTAAGGGCCCAGTATGGATAGGGTAGCAGAAACCAGAGGACTCAAACCAGACCAATGACTCGCTGCAATGAACGCTTACAAGTAGAGCTGTATGGATTGAAGGATACAGTCACTGGGCCACACTACAGCTTCCACACTAAGATTATTTTCTCTTTTGTTTTTTTGTTTGGTTTTGTATTTTGGTTTCTCTTTTAAATTTTGTTTTGCTTTGTGTGTGGGGGGGTTGTTGCAAGGAAAGTGGAAATGGCGAAGAGACTGGAAGATGAGTGGGATCGAGATGCACGGTGTGAAATCCACAAATGATCAATCAATAAAACAGTTTTTTTTTTAAGGCAAAGGAAGGAAAAGAAATGAAAAGATCTGAAGACTTGGAGGCAGTCAGTGCACGAGATGAGGAAATTGAACATCGCAAGCATCTTACGTTGTCTGTAAATGACTCATATTTTCAACATATTAATTACAAAAGTTGCAAATGTGTTCATTCTTAAAAAATAAAAGAAACAGCTAGAGCACTTTTCCATACAACCACTGGTGTATCCCCACCATATCTTTTCTTTTGGCTGCCCTTAGCCCATCTGCTCTCTTATGTCTGTAAATGACCTTTAATTATCTTTTTCAAAATTTTAGCATATTTAATTATTGAATAGTCGACCTACGGATGATTGATTGTGTATATGTGTATAGTGCACATGTGCTACAGTGCTTATGTGGTGGTCAGAAGACAACTTGTCAAGGTCCCCAAGTGGCCTTCATCTTGATGGGCATCATAATTTCCTCCCTCTTGATGTCCACCTGTCACCAGCTTCCGCAATGCTATATTAGACTCTTTTAGACTTTTCTTCACTCACTGTTTTCTCATTCTCAGTCTCTTTTCTTGGTTTCCTTCTCTCTCCACCTTATTTGTTTTAGAATGTCAAAGAATTTAGTATTTTGTCTTTTCCAATTCCCTTTTCGGACTTTTATCTACAGTATTTATTCTGGGTAACCCCTGTCTTAATGTTCTTGAATCATCTTACTGTGTCAATTTATTTTCATTGGCTGAGTCAGAGTCTCTCAGCTCTGGTTCTAAAATAGCAGAATTGTCTGCCTCTTACTTTCTCACCTG
Source organism: Ondatra zibethicus (assembly GCA_004026605.1). Taxonomy (NCBI): domain Eukaryota; kingdom Metazoa; phylum Chordata; class Mammalia; order Rodentia; family Cricetidae; genus Ondatra; species Ondatra zibethicus. Next base: position 8,975 of record PVIU01028846.1, read on the forward strand.
AAACCCTCATCACCTGAGCCGTCATTATTGCTGGCCTGGATCACTGTCAGAGACTCCCAACTTGACATCCTTCTTTTCTTCTGTCCCGAGGGGCTACTCTCCCACGTAGCTCAGGGGATCCTATTAGAGCAGGAGTCAGGTAAGGCTTACTCTTTGTTTAAAACTTTACTATGACTCATGGCTTCATCCTGGGGGGAGGGGAGTTGATGCAATGTCCTCAGACACTAACTATGATATTAAACTCGGCTGTTACTAACTTTTCATTTTACCCCCACACCTTCTTAGCTTTACTCAACCACACAAAGTGTGCTCTTACAGGTAAACAACTGAATTGGTTTTTCTCTGAACTCCGGATATCTCCACAGGTCTTTTTCTCAACATCTTCATATCTTAGTTCACATTTGTCTTTCTCACTGAGACCCTTTCTGATTTCTTCACTTAAATCACACTTTAGCTGCTCACTGCTCCCAAACTCTGTCTGTGTTTCTGACCTTCCATGCTTATTATTGTGCTTTTCCTAGCACTAACTTCATCTTCTCATGTATCACTTTATGTTTTGTTTGTGTTCTGGAGTTTAAATTGTTTGAGAGCAGCAATCTTAATCTGTTTTGTTCACTGTCAGATCCTTAATACCAGAAAAAGGCTTTGTATGTGCTGATCCCTATATATATTTTGCCCAATTATAAGATGAATGAGACAGTATGAAATGTCATTCTTGATTTCTTCCTCTCTTCCAGCAAACCCTTCCCTTCTTTAGACAATTTTTGAATTCACATATGTTCTGCTGATATATTTGATTTGATTACTTAACTATCTGACCTTCCTTCCTTCCACACTGTACACACCACAGAGAAAAATCTATATCCAAACTCTCTACTCCTCAGTGAAGAGTCTGACACTGAGACTCTGTTTTTCTCTGCTTGTAGTATTGCATATTGATTGGTCAGAGCAAGTTTTTTCTACGACATTTCCTTACACACATATAATGTGCTTTAGTCACATTTCCCCCTGTGCTACTCTTTCCTATCTCTATATTACGTCCCCCATTTCTACACCTTTAGCTCCTCCTTTGCGAGACCTCTGTCATTCTGTCAAGCCACAATTTAAAAGAAAATACTTTTTCCTCTTAGTAATTTTATAGAACTCAATAGAAAGTTGGCAAACTAAGAAAAGAAACGAATAAAAACTCCCTATCCTCACCTTCAAAAACATCCTGTTTTAGTACATACCCTTCAACTGTTTCCCACTGCATTTGGAGTTACTTGCATGAAAGACTTTAGATTATGTTGAACATGTATTTATACCAAGTTCCATGACAGGGTCCATTTATCTTGATTAAGAGTCAGAGGGTTGGAACTTACTTCTGTTCCTTCCAGTTTATTGTCTACTTCTACCTCAAACAAAGGTCCCACCTTGATTTAGATCAGATAGTTTTGCTCCTTCAAGGTTATTATCATCAGGTGAGGCTAATATCCAGACCTGGTATTTCAGATATTAAGAAGTAGATTTGTCTGATGTGGGGTTGGTGAAGATCTTTTCCCATTCTGTAGGCTGCCGTTTTGTCTTGTTGACTGTGTCGTTTGCTTTACAGAAGCTTCTCAGTTTCAGGAGGTCCAATTTATTAATTGTTTCTCTCAGTGTCTGTGCTTCTGGGGTTATATTTAGAAACTGATCTTCTGTGCTAATGTGTTCAAGTATACTTCCCACTTTCTCTTCTGAACTTTGAGGTTCAGTGTGCTTGACTTTATCTTGATGTTTTTGATCCATTTGGACGTGAGTTTTGTGCATGTTAATAGATATGGGTTTATTTTCACTCTTTTACATGTTGATATCCAGTTATGCCAGCACCATTTGTTGAATATGCTTTTTTCCATTTTATGTTTTTTTGGTTCTTTGCCAAAAATCAGGTGTTCATAGGTGTGTGGCATAGGTGTAGGTATATCTGGGTCTTTGATTCAGTAGAGTGTTGATCTCTAAAATATATAAAGAACTCAAGAAACTGGTCATCAAAATAAAAAATAATCCAGTAAAAAAAATGGGGTACAGACCTAAACAGAGAACTCTCAACAGAGGAATCTAAAATGGCTGAAAGACACTTAAGGAAATGCTCAACACCCTTAGCCATCAGAGAAATGAAAATCAAAACAACTCTGAGATTCCATCTTACACCTGTAAGAATAGCCAAGATCAAAAACACTGATGACAACTTATGCTGGAGAGGCTGTGGGGAAAAGGGAACACTTCTCCATTGCGGTGGGAATGCAAGCTGGTACAACCCCTTTGGATATCAGTATGGCAATTTCTCAGAAAATTAGGAAACAACGTTCCTCAAGACCCAGCAATACCACTTTTGGGTATATATCCAAAGGATGCTCAATCGTACCACAAGGACACGTGCTCAAGTATGTTCATAGCAGCATTGTTTGTCATAGCCAGAACCTGGAAACAACCTATATTCCCCTTGACTTAAGAATGGATAAGGAGCCGGGCAGTGGTGGCATATGCCTTTAATCCCAGCACTTGGGAGGCAGAGGCAGGCAGATCTCTGTGAGTTCAAGAGCAGCCTGGTCTACAAGAGCTAGTTCCAGGACAGGCTTCAAAGCCACAGAGAAACCCTGTCTCGAAAAACCAAAACAACAACAAAAAAAAGAATGGATAAGGAAAATGTGGTACATTTACACAACGGCACACTACACAGCAGAAAAAAAATAGTGACATCTTGAAATTTGCAGGAAAATGGATGGATCTAAAAAACATCATACTGAGTGAGGTAACTCAGACCCAGAAAGAGAAACAACTCATAAGTGGCTTTTAGATATAAAGCAAAGAAAACCAGCTTATAATTCACAACCCCAGAGAACCTAGACATAATGAGAACCCTAAGAGAGACATACATGTATCTAATCTACATGGGAAATAAAAAAGGACAAGATCTCCTGAGTAAATCAGAAGCATGGGAACCATGGGAGAGGGTAGAAGGGGAGGGGAGAGGAAGGGAGGGTAGCAGAGAAAAATGTATAGCTCAATAAAATCAATAAAAAAGAAGAAAAGAAGTAGATCTGTTTATAACTCAGAAAAAAAGTCTAAGAATCCAACTAGGTTCCTACTTCCTTAGAGAGATAACTATTCCACCCAGGGAGTGGTTTCCCTACAGAATGTTTTGATCTAGGGTGTGAGAGTCACTTGTCTTGTTCTGGCAACAGAATTTTTAACTAGGAATATAGCTAGAAACCATTCAATGGGTCTGTTCATTTCCTTGCATCATGTTAATGCAGTTTTTATCTTACTCATACCTTTTAGGGTCAGGGTATTTTAAGCAAATTAAAATTAAACATGCGCAATTTCAGTATTCACTGGAACACTCCCTCCCGATACTATCCTATGTTCCTGTTTTATTATTTTTACTCATGTCTTTGTTCTCTTTACTTATTTTTCTAATCCCTACACCCCTACCCTGGTAAGTGGTATCCTTGTTGAAGCTGGTCTCTGACCATTCCATATCTTGATTTTGTTCTACTTGTTAGCATGAATGTGGACATTTAATAGTATTTAAAGTTTTTCTTAAATTCTTATTGATTACATGTCTCTGTGTGTCACATCATGTGAGCAAGTCAGAGGACAATTTGCAGGAGATAGTTCTTCACATCCACAACATGCATCCCAAGGATCAAACCCAAGAGCAAGTACCTTTTCCAACGAGACATCTTGCCAGCCCCACCTAATATTATCTTTAATCAAATGTATTCTGGTGAGACAGAATGCTTGTTTACTACTACAGTTGAGTCTTTTGTTCTGCATCTTTTGGAAAGAATCGCTTCTAAGGGCTGTGCTCAGGTAATCTTGACTATGATACACTAACCTAGGGAGTTGCCAAATTTTCCAGTTAATTTAATAGATGACAAGATCCCCAGTCTCACAGTATGAGAATATGGATTCAATTTGATATCAAATGAACCAAAGAAGAAGGTGCCCCCTTCTCGATCAGACAAATAGAAATTCTAGTTCAACGCTATGGGAGCTATTTTTCAGATGTTTATGTTTCTCTTGGTAAATTTCCATCAGCCATCTACGAAGACTTCAAATATTTACAAGGGCAGAGGTTGTTTTACGTGTTAAGAAAATATACTTCTTCCTTGGGCCATTTTAATTCCTCTGCCAGGACTTTCTATGCCAGGAGGAATATGACTTGTAACCTTTCCTTCTTGACACCTGGGTCAGATGTGTAACAGGTTCAGACTCCTGGGGTAACTATGAACTGAAGTTCTTGCGGAATACTGCTGACACACACCAGAGCCTGAGGCTGCTGCATCCACAGGCTTCGCCCAAGATTGGGCTCATGGCATTTCTATTTTCTTCTTTGTTATCTTAAGTTCTGTCTGACTGATTCTGCAACAGGAAGTTCAAACTGAAGTGCAGATTTAGAATTGTATTGAGGTCCATTTATTCCTATAGAAATATGCAAAAGCTGTGTCCATAATTTCACTACAATCTGCTTAAAACCAATTCTTCAAATTAGCTAATACAATGAAAAATTTAATGACTGCATGAAAACATGCATATCGGATTTTCTACTAAACTACAAAGCTGTTTTCACATGTTAAACATGGGGAAAGTTATTTATTTCCTACAAATGAAACATGTATGATCTTTCATTCTCACCACTGGGTAACTGTAAAAGCTAATTTTCTTACTTACGGCTAGAATTTCAAGGAAGCAAACCACAGTTTCAGGATGTGACATAGTACCCAAAAGTGACCAAGCACTGGATGGCGGGTAAGAAAGATTGACTTACGACCATTTCCCTCTCTATGACTAGCAGTGCAGTCACATTAGCTAAAACTTACTTCAGACTATTTACTATAGTGTGTATGTAATCTGTAAGTACTTTTAAAAACTAGACTGTTTCATTGGCTTAATAGACTGCTTAAATATTATTTTACCTACGTTACACATCACAATCTTAAAAGAAGAAAAGAAATCTATCTAAACCACACTGTCTAAGAGCCTCACCCCTCCTACCTACATGATCTTTCCCTAATTTGTAGCTATCTTTTTAGTTCCACCTCTTTTGTGGTTATAAAAATGAATTTTACTTGTACTTTTCATTTCTTTCAATTAGCTTTACGTTTTATAACTGAAGCTTTAAAATGGGAGACAAATGCTTTACTTTGGTGACTTTTTTTTTCCTTCTAGAACTTGAAACTTGTCCCTCTGCTCTCTTCTTGCTTCCATAGTTTCTGATGAGAAGTCCAATAACATTCATGTTGTTGGAAGATTTTCCAATGACTTTTAAAACCATTTCTCTTTTGACTTTGAGCTCTGTTCCTCAGAGTACCACCATTATGCAAGTGTGGTGGTTTGAAAGAAAATGGTCCCCAAAGGGAGTGGCACTATTAGGTGTTATGGTTTTCTTGGAGCCGGTGCGGCCTTATAGGAGGAAGTGTGTCACTGTGGAGGCAGACTTTGAGGTCTTATATATTCTGAAGCCACACCCCATGTCTCAGTCCACTTCCTGTTGCCTGCAGATCAAGATGTATAACAATCAGCTCCTTCTCCAGCACCATGTCTGCTTATATGCCACTAAATTCCACAAAGATTATAATAGACTAAACATCTAAAAATGTAAGCCACCCCAATCAAATGTTTTTCCTTTATAAGGGTTGCCATGGTCATGGTGTCTCTTCACAGCAATAGAAACTCTAAGACAGCAAGTTCTTAACTACATTCTGCTCTTTCCCTGAAGCCCTGCCATCGTTGCACAGTGTAGGGAAGCATGTTCTACAGTCCTTAGTGGAAGTCACACACTTTTAGTAGGTTGGTACCTACAATGTGAGTCTTTTAAAATCCTTCTTAATAGTATAACTTCCTTTTACCACTGTATGACAACACAAGAAGGCTGGGAGATGATCAAAGGAAAAGCAGTGTCTGCGACCAGGGTATGGTTATGCTTTGGCAAAGTTTGTCTATGGAGACTGAATCTTTGTCGTGGAAAACAGCATGAGATTTTTTTTGTAGTCCTTGTTCTCTAGCCCATCTCCTGCTAAAACATTGAAGAGACCATTTTCAAGCCTTTACCATAAACGTGTGTGTGGGGGGGTGTTGTCCTCGAGGCAGAATCCATTAAGTGTGCTATGTCTCATAAGTTTTTGTCCTCATGACAGTACCTGTTCCACCTCAGCAGCTCATCAGACTTACCATTTACACGTGTGCAATAGCTGTGCTGCTGGTAAGCAGACATCAGGTGAGCTTTCACTTCATTGTTCCTTAGGTCATGTGACTTGCCACCCAGTTTCCTAGGGAGTTGAAGAAATCTATCATTTTTAAAATTAGTCTACATTTTCTTCTGGAGAAAGATGAGAACAATTTCTTCCAGGAGTCTTAAATACCAGTACTAAAATGAGAAATCTACCTTAATTTTAAAAAGCACATATTTAAAATATTTGATTCAATGGAATTTATGCAATGAGCTACCACTTAATGAAATGTTGCATTTCATTTTTGCTACATTCAGCAATACTTTGAGCTTCTGAACGTGCTCCTGTGTGTATCATAAGGGGCCAGTGACGTGATTCAGTGGGAAATAACACTTAATGGTGAGTCTGATGATCTCAATTCAATCCCTAGAACACCCAGGAAGGAAGGAGAGAACCCACTTCTGCAAATGGTCCTCTGATCTCCATATACAGCACTGTAGGATGTGCACACCCTCTTGATACACAATATGTAAGTAAATGTAATTTTAAATGTTTAAAGTAGTATACCACAAATAAACTAAGTGTTCAGGAAGCATGTCATCTAAATCACCAGCAATCTTACAGTTATTAGCAAAGGCAGAGTTGCTTTGCCTTTATAAAATCATACAAATAAATCACTTGTTTTGCTAAGTATTGATCACCATATAGGTCTGTGCTCTTTCCCTGATAGATGAGTATAGATGAAAGTTTCTGTCTCAACCAGTCCCACATCCATTCAGAGGCTTATGTTAATTATGAATGCTTGACCAATGCTCACGCTTATGACTAAGTAGCTCTTACAACTTAAATAAACCCATAATCTTATCTATGTTTAGCCACATGGTTTGACATGTTTTCTCAGCATGGCCTTCTCATCTTGTTTCCTCTGTATCTGGCTGGAGACTGTGTCCCTGCCTTTCCTCTTTCCAGAATTCTCCTAGTCTGGTTGCCCTGCCTATACTTCCTGCTGGTGTACTGTCTAATCAGTGTTTAATTAAACCAATACAAGTGACAAATCTTTGCAGTGTACAAGAGCATTTACCCACAGTAGATGAGCTCACTCATTGCATTAGAAACTATACTGCTGCTTCTCCTTAAGTGACCCTCAATGTGCCCTGGTCCATCGAAACCTTCCCACCAAAATATACATCTATATAATGTTTACTGATTACTCTTCATTGCTGTTGAAAATCAATCAACTAGAAAATCTGGTTATCTGGAACTGATCTAATTTTAGTTATACACAGTTTCCATTCAGAACATAAGTTATGATTGATATGGTAATGCATGGCAGGAATCCTGGAGGCAGCAGGATTAGGAGTTCAAGTTCATTTTTGGCTGTCGAGCAGGTTAAAAGCCATCATATAGGTAAGTAGTGCCCTACTCTATCTGACACAATATTCTGCATGGGAGTTCATGGCATAACAGATTTTACAAGAATTAGTAAAGCTGTGTCCATTGAAAAATGGCACAGATATTGATGGTCTTCAATACTGCATTACCTTAAGTTGCTCTTGCAACCTGTATTGTGTCTCATTTAAAAACATTCCCATTGAAATGGGCACCACATCTCAAGATAGTTCCAGTAAAATCGTTGCATATTTATTGGGTAGTACATGGGCATCCCTGCTTGTTCTACAGTGTCATAACCTGGTTCCATTACTTACTATTTCATCTTTGACTCTTTCCTAAACATTGAACAAGTTCATAAATATTTTATAGAAAGCCTTTTCCAAGTTCAACGTGCCTACTCACTGAAGTATTTATGTCCCTCCCTCGTTTCTACTGACTGGGTCCTGTAGCTAGTATTAGGCTTTACAGCATTTAAGTATTATGGTACATATGACTCCTACTGATGTGTAACCCCAACTCTAAGTAATGACAAATGTGCTGTTGTTGTGCCAACACATCTGATGTTGAAAAATGAATAGCATAGCACTGAGAAAATAGGGACTGTGCAAAATATGTTGGAAAGCACAGGTTACTGGCTTTTCCACTGCACCCAAGCTGAACAAGCCCCTCTAAAATTAAAAACTGACAAAGAAAACATTGTCAACCCTCCTCTTCTAATCAAAAGAAATTAGTGCCAGATGGACCTTCCTTAAAAACAAATACCCCTCCCAATATCTAGTTGCTAACAATGACCGTGAAAAGCAGCACTGAAACAATGATCTTGTGGAATCTATATCCACTTACTTCACAAGAAAACATTTGTAGGAAGCAAAAAGCCACAAGTGAATATGGCTTTTTTCTCTTCTTAATTATTCGTATAATGACTGCAGAATGGAGTTTACAATATGGAAGGGAAAGGAATTTAAACATTAGTATTATAAATTTAGATAAATAAATCCATTAATTCTGTCATTTTCCAATAACAGCCCCGAGTCCCTGTGGCATGGGATTTTAATATTGCATATTAAAATTATTAGCATTCAATTATTAGAGACTTCTCTAGTTTATGATACTGATAAGAGTTGTTTCTCATAGTTGTCCCATATGATTTCAGTTCACTAGTTACCCCATGTTATTCTTATAGACTGGCCTATAAATATTACTAAAAGCAAAACAATAATGCACCTATCTTAACAGGCAGTGCAATGTACAAGCCTAGTAGAGTAGAAAATGAATCTGGGGTATTTAGAATTTTAATGTCTAGTTTCTTGAGTTCTTTGTATATTTTGGAGATCAGACCTTTGTCTGATGTGGGGTCAGTGAAGATCTTCTCCCATTCAGTAGGTTGCCTTTTTGTCTTAATGACTGAAGCAAACAGGATCATCAAGCAAAAGTTGGAAGCCAGGGGCGGGGATAGAGGTGGGAGAAATTTCATCCGATGGATGGAGATAGAGACAGAGACCCACATTCACATCAGAGCAATGGATTGAGCCCCCAAGGTGCAGGTAAAGAGCAGAAGGTGGGAGAAGATGAGTTAGGAAGTTAGGACCGTGAGGGGCTGGTCCACCTACTCAGACAGTGTGCCTGAACTAATGGGAGCGCACCAATCCACCTGGACTGGGACTGAATGAGCATATGATCAAACCAGACTCTCTGAATGTGGTGGCGAAAGTTGGCAGATGGAGAACCCATCAACAATGACACCAGGACCTATCTCTTCTGCATGTATTATCTTTTTGAGAACCGAGTCTTTTTGAATACACTCCTTCCTAGGCCAGGAGGGATGGGG
>PVIU01028847.1:0-18384 GCA_004026605.1 Ondatra zibethicus
GGGTGTGGCTCAGTGGTAGAGCCCCTGCCTAGAATCCCCCCAGTGAGGGGCTGGGGTGTGGCTCAGTGGTAGAGCCCCTGCCTAGAATCCCCCCAGTGAGGGGCTGGGGTGTGGCTTAGTGATAGAGCCCCTGCCTAGAATCCCCCAGTGAGGGGCTGGGGTGTGGCTTAGTGATAGAGCACCTGCCTAGAATCCCCCAGTGAGGGGCTGGGGTGTGGCTTAGTGATAGAGCACCTGCCTAGCATAAGGGGTCTGGGTACCATCCCCAGAAGTGCAAATTAAGTAAGTAAATAAATAGTTCCCTTGCTGTTTCAAAGGTCAATTCAACTAATTCTCCTGGAAAGTACTTTGGCCTAAAAAGCATGCCTACCCTTTGGTTCAGAAAACCTAACCCAAGGAATTAGTTCTAAATATAGAAAGGCTTTACATTCTAAGATGCTGGTGGCAATAGCGAGCACTGCAGGTGGCCATGTAGTTGAAGGAGGTGCAGACGTCATATGCCTCCCAGCAGGAAACAATGTGAGTGCAAAATCGAAAAACCCAAGGAAATCAGTAGAATTATGTGTAAGCCCACGGAAAACTCTTAAGTCCCCAAGCTATGCACATGGTTTGAAAGGATTTAGACTAATATGGAAGCCAGCAGCGTGAGAGTGTTAAGTGACACAGAAAGAGGAAGTGGGGCAGGATCCAAAAGACAGCTTCCACACTTTCTGTGTAGAAAAACCAGAGGGGCTGGGTAAGATGGCTTTCCAGGAAATGATAAACGAGCAGAAACCTACCATCAGAAGAGAAAGGAAGCTGGGGCCTGGGGAGACGATTCAGTCAGCAGAGGACATGCTGTGCAAGCGTGAGGACCTGAGTTCAAGTCCCCAGAGCCCACATAAAAAGTGGTGATATGTGCCTGCAATCCCAGTGCCGGGGAGGCAAAGACAAGAGAGACCTGGGGCTCATCTTCCAGCCACTCTAGCCAAATCGGCTCACTCCAGGGTCAGCGGGAGACTCTGGCTCCACAAATATGCTGGGGTGACAAATAGGCTCAGCAACACACACACACACACCACACACACACCACACACACACACACACCACACACACACACACACACACACACACACACACACACACACACACCACAAACAAGCAAGTTATGTAGAACACAAGGTCTGGAGTTACATTCTGGGCATCAATGGCTTCATATAAAAATTCTATGAGAGCTTTTTAAAATAATTTGTTTGGGGGCTGGAGAGATGGCTTAGCGGTTAAGAACACTGGCTGCTCTTCCAGAGGTCCTGAGTTCAATTCCCAGCATTTGACTCTCACACCAATGAACATAAAATGATAATAATAACAAATTAAAAATAATTTATTTGTATTTTATTTACACTAGTATTTTCCTGCATGTATATCTGTGTTAGAATATCAGATTCCCTGGAACTGGAGCCACAGACAGCTGTGAGCTGCCACATGGGTGCTGGGAATTGAACCTGGGTCCTCTGGAAGGGCCATCAGTGCTCTCAACCCCTGAGCCTTCTCTCCAGCCCCTCCCATGAAAGTTTTAAAGGTGAAGGAACCTCAGTGTTATGTAAAAGCATGAGGAGAAAGAGACCCTTCAATCTGATGAAGATGATCCCAAGGAAACAACAGCCATTTCATCTTTGAATATTAGCAAAAATATTTTAAACGTAGCTGGGTGGTGGTGGCGCACGCCTTTAATCTCAACACTCGGGAGGCAGAGGCAGGCAGATCTCTGTGAGTTCGAGGCCAGCCTGGCCTACAAGAGCTAGTTCCAGAACAGGCTCTAAAACTACAGTGAAACCCTGTCTCAAAAAACCAAAAAAAAAAAAAAAAAAAAAAAAAAAAGAATTGAGGAGATTTTGGAAAGCAGGAACATGCTACATTGCAAGCAACAGGGTGGTCTCTCTAAAGGATTTAAAAAAAATTATTCGTGTGTTTTGTCTGCATACGTACAAGTACATGGGTGTTTACCTACTGCCCAAGGAGGTCAGAAGAGGCCATCAGCTCCAGGTCCCCGAAACTGGAATTACAGTTATTACTCACCTTATGGGTGCTGGGGATTAATCCAGGCTCCTCTGCAAGAACAAGTGCTCTTAACTGCTAAGCCATTTTTCCAGCCACAAGAATATTCTTTAGTTGTGTGTGTATATGTGTGTGTGTGTGTGTGTGTGTGTGTGCGCACGCACACACACACACACACACACATGCACTGAGGATAGAACTTGTTTGTGGCCTCACAAATGCTAGGCAAGTGCTCTCCCACTGAGCCACACTCCCAGTAATTAATTATTAACCTATGGGAATGGGGGAAGTCATGTGGTTATTTGCATAGTTGCTAAAAAGAAAAGAAAAGAAAACTTTGATGAGATGTTATACGGCTGGTGATGTAATTAAGTTGGCTGAATACTTGCTTAGCATATGTGAAGCCGTGGGTTCAATCCCCAGCACTTCAGGAAATGGGGCATGATGGGGTGCACCTGCAGTTCTAATTGGGGGTAGAAGCACGAGGAACAGAGGCTTAAAGTCATCCTTGGCTACTTAGTAACTTTGAGGCCAGTCTGAGCTACATGAGACCTTCCTCTTATTCTCAAAAAGGAAAAAAAGTAAATGCATAATTCTATGCAAAACACAGCATGATTTAACAAGCCACCTTGGGTTCTGGTACCAGAGGGTTTTATATAGACTCTCTTACAGATACCAAGGGACAACTGTACATTTTATTCATAGTAGTAAGCTGGAGACAGGCCATGTGTTACAAATGGGAGATGGATAAAAGCCTGCAGCCCTCCCACACGCGGCGCCCACTCACAATGGAAAGTTAAGACTTCCTCGTGCCCTGCACCTGTGTGTGCCTCAGATGCATTTCTGGAGTGAACAGACAGACACAAGGGAGCATATCACGTGGCCCCATTTCTGTGAATTCCTAGAACAGACAAGAGGACTCTAAGGAAATCAGGTGCTAGCTACCCTCTGAGGGGGAGGTGGGGCTGGAGGGCGCTATGCAGGGAGGTGGAGGCGGTACTCTGTGTCCTGGGGACACAATGTGTCTCGCACATTGTGAGCATTTGTGCAGCAGAAGTGTTGGTCCTGCCTGGTGGTTGCGCCTGTCATTCTGGCACTCCAGAGGTGGAGGCAGGAGGATGAAAAGTTCAAGATCACCCTTGGTTGCATAGGGCATTTGAGACCAGCCTGGGCTACCTGAAATTTGTCTAAACAAAACAAAAACAAACAGAGCTTGGAGAGATGACTCAGCTTGGGGAGATGCTTGCTGCCCGAGCATGAAGATCTGAATTTGGATTCCCAAGCACCCATGTAAACAGACAGGCACTCCTGTAACCCAGCCCTGTGGAGGTGGTGACAGAGACAGGAGGATGACTGGGGCTTGCTGGCTGCCCACATAGCTTTTGGTTACGTGCAAGACTCTGTCTCAAGGGAGTAAGACAGAGATAGAGCAGGACACCTGAAGCCCTCCTATGGTACATAGGTGCACACACCTGCACTCACTTGTACATACAACACACGTACATATGACACAAACACAAGTGTGATGGTGCATATCTATAACCCCAGCACTGAGGAGGTGTAGGTAGGTTGTTCAGATGTTAAAGGCCGTGACCCATGGCCAGACCTTAGACTCAGCCTGGGTTACACACACAGCATCCGGGTTCTCTATCCCTCCCTCCTTTCTTCTTTCCTTTCTTTCTTAATTTCTACTTCCACTGTGTGGTTTCTAGGATTGAGCTCAGGACACCAGGCTTCCCAGCAAGTGCCTTTAACCACTGAGCCATCTCACCACTCTCTCAGCTAATCATTTATTATGAGAATTCTAAACATAAATGAAAGCGAAATGAGTCGCGATGGGTGTTCACGGCCTGTTCCGTTTCTTTTCTCAGCTATCAACCGCCCTCCCCATTCCACAGCCAGCCTCTGGCCCATCTTATGCTTAATAAATTTCAAAGGCTTGTGTCTGTCATCCCCATACTTAAGGGGCCAAGACAGGAAGATTGCAAGTTCAAGGTTAGCCTTGGCTAAATGTTGAAACTGTCACAGAGAAAAAAATAAGGAAGAAAGGAGAGACAGAGCAATTGCAGGATGTGAAGATGCTGTACCTGCAGGCTGTCCTTGACTTCAGCAAGTGTGCCCTCCCCACAACAAGAAAATGCAATTTTAAAAATTAAAGAGAGAAAGAGTCCGAGGGTATCCCCTACCGCCCTCAAAGCTCTTTCAGATCTGTCCTTTGTCATGTGATTTCTGTGGACATAAATCTAATTTATTCCCAACTTATTAGCTTAAAGCCATTAGGATCTTTCCCATCAACTCACAAGCAGCCAGAAGCCTGTGTAGGAGGCCTGCTCAGGACATGGGGAGAGAGAGAGGGAGGGCCATTGCTCTGGTCAGAGTGAGCCAATGTGGGTGTGGCCTTCATATTGACACCTGCTCTTGTTCTCAGGGACATTGTGCCCAGGGAGCCCTTTCACAGACGACAAGAGGACAGCTGGTAAAAGGGGAAGCCAGGGCTCCACTTGGGGGATGGTGGGTGTTATAATCAGTCACAGTGACACATCCATGTGACACACTAACCACACTTATCCTCACAGAGACCCAAGAACTTGGAATTTCTGGGTTCCTTTTTGGGGAACCAAGTCCAATGCACTAAAATCTGAGCTTGGGCAGAGCGTCCCCAGCAGATTCGCCTAGGTACCTGCTGGAGCTGCTGGCTGGGACCTGTTGGCTTGTCCTACACTCCAGCACCATGGACAGATTCCCAAGGCCTCCTGGGCAGAAGAAACCAGAGCTTCTTCAGTGTGGCTCAGCAGTAAAATGCCATCCTAGAATTCCCAAGGGAGGGGCTGGGCTCAATCATAGAGTGTTTGCTTAGTGTGTAAGAGGTTCCGTCCCCAACCCTGAGAAAATAATAAAGACATAATGCTTGCTTAGTTTACATAATGCTCCAGGTTCAGTGCCCAGCACTGGGGTGGGGTGGGGGTATTAAAAATTAGTTTTTCCAGGGCTGGATAGACAGCAAAGTGGTTAGAAGAACACTGGCTACTGTTTCTAGAGGACCTGGATTTGACTCTCAGCATCCACATGGTAAGTAGCTCAACCAGCTGTAACTCAAATCCCAGGGCTTTGTGAGCGCCAGATACATGCATGGTGCACAAACAAACACACAGTCAAAATACACATGCATATAAAATAAAAAATAAATAAATCCATTTTCCCATGAAATCCACTTGATTTTTGAAGCACTTGTGTCGTGGGCTATGAAGACACCGCAACCCACAGTGCTGGGTAAGCATTCATCAGGACGTGTTAGCGTACTCTTACAATTCCAGCAGCTGGGGAGGTGGAGGCAGGAAAATCAGGAATTTGAGGACAGTTTGGGCTATACGGTGAGTTCTGGGCTAGCCTTGTTTCAAAAAGATCAAACAAATGAAAATGACAAGAAATAAAAATAAAACAAAGAAACAGGAAGAAAAAGAACTTAAAAATAAAAAGAAAGAAAGGGAGGAAAGAAAGAAGGAAGGAAGCAACAGAGGCAGGGACTGTTCTAGGAGGGCAAGGATGTGCTGCCTGCCACACGTTCCCAGGCTCAGGGGCGGGGAAGGGCGGGCAAGTGCATACTTTGCTGGGATCTGCATCTTGCCATCCGGAAGCCAGCTAGCACAGAGGGCAGTCCAGGTTCTTGGAGGATTCAAGTCACACAATGCAGCAGGGCAAATGTCCATCCCTTCCCAGCCCCCCAAATCTGTCCTTCCAGTGCTCCCCGAACACCACTCCCGAGACTGCTAGGTCTGGCAATCAGACAGTGGTTCCCTTGCATCAGGCTCTTCCTGGGACTCCCAGGGCGGGCATCAAGGCTGCGGGTGCCGCTGGAGGCTGGCTCGGGATCCAGGAGCTGCCTGGCCCTGCTCCAGAGGCTTTCCAGCTGGAAATAACTCTTCATTATTGGCTGCTATGGGTGCGGAGGGCAGGGTTTGGAGGGGGTGGGGTGAAACACCTCAGGGGCACCTAGGCTTGTTGCCGCCACAGGGGTGCCAACTGCATCCCTTCCCGCTGGCTGTCTTCCTGTATTCCTGTGAACTCGGGCTTGCAGGGACCCGTGGGCAACCCCACCTCCCCTCAGCCTATCCCTCAAAGCCTAGCTTCCCAGTTCTATGATTTCCTCCCCTTTATCATTCCTTCTCTCTTTCTTCTCCTCCCTCCCTCCCTCCTTCCTTCCTTCCTTGGTACATAGCCCAGACTGCTCTTGAATTTCTGATTCTCCTGCCTCCTCCTCAGTACTGGAATTCCAGGCATGCCCCACTGTGCCCAGTCTTGTAGTCTTTTTTGCCCATGTTATCCACACAGATTTCCCCCTCCTGGAGAAGCTCCCCCCCCCAGAGCCTTCTCATCTTCACTTCCTTTGTGTTCCTTCATCTCTAAGTTCCAGCGGCACTCCTCCTCCAGAAAGCCTCCTATGTCTTCCCTTTGCCCCTGGGATGAGGCCCAGAGAGGTGAAGACATTTACCCAAGGTCACACAGCAGAGGAAATAAGAAGAATGAGCAGAAAAAAAGACTTGAGGAAAGAGGGCAAAGTGAGATACCCTGAAATGACCCCCCCATATGAAGGGAGGCAAGTACACAGACTGCTGCAGACTAAGCCACTTTCTAGAAGGCTCACAATGTGTCCATTTCACAAGCAAGAAAACTGATGCCAGAGAACCCCAACCAGACACCACGGGAGTGGCAGAGGCAAGACTGAGCCCAAGCCTGCCTAGCCTGCGCTGTTCTCTCATAATTCATGACTCCTTGCTGGTCTGGGACTCCTAGCCCTGTTGAGGACCCCCCGGGAGGCGTCTTGCTTACCTGAGTCCTGTGCTCACTCCCTCCGAGGCTTCTCCTCGTGGCAGCGGGTCTATGTGAGCCGCGCGCACTGCTTGGGAAAGCTCTTGTACTCTCTATTTACAAGAGCAGGCTTCTGAACGAATGAGCCAGGGAAAATGTTTGGCTTCCGTGGGTGGGAGCTGGGGCCATCTGTTCCCAGGCGCTGAGAAAACACCGTAACTACAGCCACAGTGCCCAGCAGAGCCTTGCAGAGCGGGGCCCTGGCAACCACGGGCGGTACATTCTAAGGCAGGGCACTGCGCCTCTGTGGACCTCAGTGTCTGGGTCTATAAAAAAAAACCAGGGGACTCATCAGCCCTGAGACCCCAGGATACCAGCCCTGCTGCTTCCCTCTTGCTCCCTTCTTCCACCCTCTTTGTACACCCACCCCCATGAAAAGAAATGCCCCAGGGTGGAGAAGGCCGCTGACGTCCGCGGCAGAGCACTGGGCTACCTAGGACCAGCTTTTATGACTTAGTGCCCTCATTTGTCCCCAGGCTGAAAATAGAGAATCATTTTCCAATCCAAAAATTTATGATGTAGGAGGGTAAATGAGAGAGAGATAGTCCCTTCCATCAGGGGACACATCTGTCAAGGACAATGACTTTCCAGATGACTCTCTAAATAGTTCACCATGTCTGGTAGCCAGGTGGAAGGAGATTAGACTAGATCATTTGATATCCACATGGGTTGGGGTATGTAGTTCAGTGGTAGAGCACCTGCCTAGAATCCCCCAGTGAGGGGCTGGGGTGTGGCTCTGTGGTAGAGCATTTGCCTAGAATCAGCCAATGAACATCTGAGGTGGGGTCAGTGAACCAGTAGAGGTTTTCTTTTTCTTTTTTTCCTCCCATGGGCAAGACCATGGGGTTGATTTCTAGCATCACAGAGTAGGGAGGCAGAGAGACAGAGACAGACAGACAGACAGAAGAGAAAGACAGGGAACTATCTGCCGTACCCCTGGAGCCTTGAGTTCGCTACCAGGTCCTCTGGAGACTGTACCTCCAAGGGTGCGAAACCTTGTCCTTTACCTCACTCTCCAGAGAGGAAAAGGCGACAAGCATAGAAGGTGCTCTGCCCTCGCTTGTGACCTGGGACAGATGCTTGAGCTCACCTGAGTCAGCTGTGTCACTGTAAGTTAGGATGAGAGTGGAAGCCATGCCACAGGAGTGATGGGCTCATAATAATTAACATGCGACAATTATCGATCCAGAGCTAACACCAAGCTGGGCATGAGTCCTAGGTGGTCAGTAGCATGAACAGATGTCCTGGGCACTGCCTGACTTGGTTCAAAACTGGTGTGGGGTGAGGGCACTTGTTTGGGAATGAGGCCTGTGCCTAGAGGGTAAGACCTGTGTAATGTGGGTGAGCCTGTGTCCGGTGGGTGAAGCCTTTGTCTCGTGGGCAAAGCCTGTGTCCGGTGGGTGAAGCCTTTGTCTCATGGGCAAAGCCTGTGTCTGGTGGGTGAGCCCTGTGCAGAGTGGGCGAGACCTGTGCCTGGTGGGTGAGCCTTGTGCAGGGTGGGTGAGCCCCATGCAGGGTGGGTGAGGCCTATGCCTGGTGGGTGAGCCCTGTGCAGGGTGGGTGAGGCCTATGCCTGGTGGGTGAGCCCTGTGCAGGGTGGGTGAGGCCTGTGCCCAATGGGTCAGGTTAGCACTGGGTGAGTAAAACTTCTTGGTAAGGCTGGATTCTGGCTCTTGAGCAACCCTATGGTGGATGAGGACACCTGTCTTGGCCAATTCTATTTAGGAATGCTAGTTAGAGCTCTGACCGCCATCTCTGGAGACCTGATTTTATTTTTTGGTAAAAATTTCAAGAGGACTGTTGAAACTCCAAGATAATTACAGATTAACTAAATAAACTCTTGAGAGTAACCCACGCCCTGACTCCTCACTGAGTATTTTACCGTTATCAGCGAAGAAAAGGTTTCTTCTACGCTTGCCTTCAGGGAGGAGGCACCGGGTCTGTTTCCAGCACCACAGTCAATGAAGTCACATGGTGCAATTACCTTCGGGTCAGCTGTGGTGTGACATTTATACCTTAGAAATTAACTAGCGCTTGGGTTGGTGAGAGGGCCCAGTGTGTAGGGGAGTTAGCTGCCAAGCCTGGCAAAATAAGTTCATTCTCTAGGACCCACATGAGAGACGAAAGATTTCTGCAAGTTGTACTTTGACTCCACATGTGGCGCTGCACACACACACAAATTTCAAAAAAGATAAATCAACTGGTGATAAAAATCAGGGCTTTTCTCACTGAACAGTCCACTGCTACCCCACCCCACTGTAAATCTTCCACATTGAGTGACTCCTGCCATCATCCTTTGTGAGTGCCCCCCCACAGGTCCCTGTCCATTTGGCTGTTGCCTGGACAACTAGGCCCCTTGGCAGTTTCCTGCGCCTTCAGGACAGTAGGACAGCTCCCTTCCCATCCCTCTCAGAACAAAGCAAAGCCAGAATCTCCAAACTCTTTCTCCTTTTTTCTCCTTTTCCTTCCTTCCTTCCTTCCTTCCTTCCTTCTTTCCTTCTTTTCTTTCCTTCCTTACTTTTCTCCTTCTTCTTCTTCTTCTTCTTCTTCTTCTTCTTCTTCTTCTTCTTCTTCTTCTTCTTCTTCTTCTTCTTCTTCTTCTTCTCTTTGTTTATTGAGACCGGGTTTCTCTGTTTAGCTCTGGCTATTCTGAAGCTCACTCTGTAGACCAGGTTGGCCTTGAACTAACAGAGCTCCGCCTGCCTCTGCCTCCCAGTGCTGGGATTCGGATTGGAGATTCGGCCAACACACCCGGCCGAATCTCCAAATTCTTTTGTGGCTCCCATTTACCCTCAGTGCACCAAAGCTTCAAGTTCCAGGGGCTGGAGAGATGGCTCAGTGGTTAAGAGCATTGCCTGCTCTTCCAAAAGGTCCTGAGTTCAATTCCCGGCAACCACATGGTGGCTCACAACCATCTGTAATGAAGTCTGGTGCCCTCTTCTGGCCTGCAGACATACACACAGACAGAATATTGTATACATAATAAATAAATTAATAAATTTTAAAAAAAGCTTCAAGTTCCAGCAAGGCCAGGCTCTGCCAACTTTGCTTATCTCTGTCACCATCTGGACTACCAAACAGACACACGGCACTGTTCCTGGGAGCCCAGGTTCCAGTGCCCTAATGTTTCAGCCTTCTTCAGGATGCTAAATCCCAAGCTAAGCAGCCCGAAGGCTCCTGCCTCTACTTTCCTGATACCGGACACATGGCTACTGCTTATGTCCCTTAGGTTGAGAGTCAATAAGGGCATGTGTTTTAGGAACAAAATCAGAGCAGACTGGTAGGCATGGAAAAATGGGAGTGTTGGGTGTGCCTGGGCTGACCAAGAGCAGTGATTGGAGGCCAGGTCAGCAGTTCCCACTAGTCCTTCCAGGTTGTTAGGGAGAGGTGGATAGTCGCAACCACTTCACAGTTTGCTTTATTACTATTGTTTAGAGACACGGGCTCAAGTAGCCTAGGCTAGCCTCCAACTTACTATGTAGTGCAGATGACCTTGAACTCCTGATTCTCCTTTCTTTACTCTGTATGTTGGGATTATATACACCACAGCAGTTTTATGCGGTGTTGGGGTTTGAACACAGAGCTTCATGCATGCTAGGCAAGAACTCTGGCCTGCCCTTGCCTTTTAATCCTGGACTATGGAGTGCGAGCCTTTCATCTTTTGACCCCCAGGTCTTGCTCACATAGGGCCAAGCTCCACACTCTCTTTGTTCTTGTTCTTGCTGTTTTGCTGGACCCTTTCCCTCAACTGGCAGGATAATCAGACTTTTGCAGTGATAGAAATCTGAGCCCTGAGCATCGCTGGCGGTGGAGACAGCCCCCAGACTGGGGAATCAGGGGGAGCATGATTGGGTTGGCAGAAAGAGTTTATCTCGACTGAATTCTCTAATCCTCTTCAAGGATTAAGGAAACTTGACGCGCTTCCCTTGATAATGTCCTATAAAGATTTAATAGGCTTGAGACTTTCCAAGAGAAAGCCCTGGATGAGGAATTTGAAGGACTTACTTAAGCTCTTGACTCCCCGTGTGACCTTGATCTGTGGTTCCTACTATAACGTGCTTGATTGGTAGTGGACAGGTGGTCCAGGATGAGTTGTGTTTAGAAAGCTTGGGGCAAATCATAGGCCAGTAGAGAGGGGTTTGGGTTGTAGTGAACAGTAGAGAGCTTACCTTACCAATGAGGGGCTGGGGTGTGGCTCAGTGGTAGAGCACCTGCTTAGACTTCCCCAGTGAGGGACTAGGGTGTGGCTCAGTGGTAGAGTCCCTGCCTAGAATCCCCCAGTGAGGGGCTGGGGTGTGGCTCAGTGGTAGAGCCCCTACCTAGAATCCCCCAGTGAGGGGCTGGGGTGTGGCTCAGTGGTAGAGCACCTGCCTAGAATCCCCCAGTGAGGGGCTGGGGTGTGGCTCAGTGGTAGAGCCCCTGCCTAGAATCCCCAGTGAGGGGCTGGGGTGTGGCTCAGTGGTAGAGCACCTGCCTAGAATCCCCTAGTGAGGGGCTGGGGTGTGGCTCAACAATGAATGTATTAATCCACTGATGGGTCTAGGATTGAAAGGGCTGTTTGACAATGGGGTCTGGGCACGAGGGGTGGGACACAGCCTTTGAAGGATATATCTTCTTTCCCATCCACTGTTCCTTTTGGGGTATTCTCTGTCTCTTTGCCTCCCTGTCTCTCTCTCTGCTTCCTGACTGCCATGAGGTAAGCAGGTCTCCTCCCTCCATCCGTCTCACTCTTTCATGCTCTTCTGCTTTTCCTCAGCCAAAGCAAAGGAGCCTGCTAAGTGTGGACTGGGTTTAAGAGGCTTCAGGCTCTCTAAGACAAAGTCCTGGAAGCCAAAACCCTCCCCACTTGAAGTTGTTTCCCTGGGGAATTTTGTCACAGTTACCAACACAGGCAGAGGAGAGACTAGACCTCAAAGAAGGCTAGAACCAGAGACAAGAGTCCCAGGGGATCTTCTCTACCTCAGAGCATGCCCATCTTCTGGCTCGTGGGAATCCTGTACCTCCCAGCCAGCTTCCAATGTGCAAGCAGCGAAGAGGAGGGCAGTGGGCTGGGGGCTGGGGAGGACTGAGTGTCTAGGCAGATTGGGGCTCCTGCACTTGGAGTGATAGAGGACTGTCCTGCAGCATCTAGACGGTCCTCCGTCCCTTTGCAGGTCGACTAACCGCTTCCCTGGGGTCGCCTAAGATCATCTGAAAGCATTGATATTCACATTACGATTCCAAATAGCAGGGGGTTTGCAGTTGTGAAAGAACAACAGAAATAATGTTACGGCTGGGGGTCAGCACGGCATGAGGAGCGGTGGCAAAGGGTCGCAGCGTTAGGAAGGCTGAAAGCTGCTGCTCCAACGTGTTTTCCTTAGAGGAAACAGAGTCTGAGGTTTGGGGGACGTGAGTCCAGGGGTTTAGAGAGAAACGGAGGTGAATCTATTTTCGTCTCTTTGATCCTTATCTCTATTGTCAATTCCGTGACAACAGGAGACAGCACTTTAACGCCGAGAGTCATTTCCGAAACAACGGTGTTTGTTTTTATATCTGCACAGACCCGAGTACTCCTTTTTTTAGGGTGTGGCAGGCACAGTGGGTCACTCTAGGGTTCTGATGCCTCCAGGTGGGTCACAGCTGTAGTCCTGGGCCCCTGGGGTAGTGAGTGGCCAGGACACTTTGGGTTCTGCTGCCTCCTGCCATGTCCTCCTTCTCTCCCATGGTCTTTCCTCTTGAAGGACATTTGAGAGCACCTGAGAGCTTCTCGGGAAAGTGGCACCCGTACTCTCACTGTCACTTGAAAGGATCATCTTCAACTTGAGAGGCCACACACAGTGCCACGGGCCCCTCACACACATGCTTGGTGTCACCTGCATACAGAACAGTACACTCTGAGTTACACACAGACACACTAACCTAGCTGCATGCACAAATCAAACACAGGTACAGGGACACACACTGACTCACATACATGCAGTCATAATGACAGATATATACCAGGTATGGTGGCACACATGTATATAGTGACACATGTGCACACTGACACACCAGTTCACACACACATGTTCACATACACATAAGTCACACACATGCACAGGGATGCAGATTGACTCAAAGGTACATTTTCAATACAAATGCACATCAACACAACTTGATTCACACACATACATTTTCACACATTATAAATCACATGCACAAACACGTAGGCATATAGTCGTGGTGTGGGAAGTCCTTCTGGATATATGTTGCTTTTGTTGGTTAATGAATAAAGAAGTGGCTTCTGCCTCTCCCCACTTCTCCCCTTCCCCCGCTTCTGTCTCTCCCTTCTCTCCTCTCTTCTCTTCTCTCTCTTTCTCTCTGCTCTTCTCCCCTTTTTCCTTCCCCTCCATAACCCAACTAATAAATATCCAACCTCACTCTGCATGGTGTGCGTATCCTCTGTCTCTCGCCTGCCACCGCCACATGGCTCACCTCTGGGGACCAGCCACCTTCGGAGACCTGCCGCGTGGTCTCATGCGCAGTCCCTGCCTAGGACTGGCTGCTCTCGGGACCCGCTGCCCCCTGCCTGCCACCACTCAGGGATCCTGCAGCAATTTTTAATAATCCATTACATTGGTGCTGAGACTTGAGATACTCTCCCGTCCCAGTTCCTCTCCAGGGGTCAGGATCCTGAACCAGGTATTTTTTTTTCCCCACCACAACCACATGTTCCATATGCCTGAGCATGATTTTTTTTTTATATTTATTTATTATGTATACAATATTCTGTCTGTGTGTATGACTGCAGGCCAGAAGAGGGCACCAGACCCCATTACAGATGGTTGTGAGCCACCATGTGGTTGCTGGGAATTGAACTCAGGACCTCTGGAAGAGCAGTCAGTGCTCTTAACCTCTGAGCCATCTCTCCAGCCCCTGAGCGTGATTTCTACAGTGTGATTTCTACTCATACTACCAGCTTCAATTGGTGAGTTTCCCCATTCTGGTCAGCTTAACTGTTTCTCTGAACCCGAGGAATTGACTGTTGAGCTCCGGCAACCCTCTGGTGTTCCTAGAAACAGGGGGACTGCCCCCCCAACCATGGACTTTAAGGCTACGGTTGTGCCCTTCGCTGGCATGCATCTGTGGATTGCTTCCCTCAGTTGAAATTGTGTTTGGAACGGCCCGGGGCCAATCCACCCGTGACTGAGGGCCCAGGGTCCCTCAGATCCTTCTTTCTCTTTTTTTTTTTCCATTTCTTTTATTTTCTTTTTTCCCCCTTGCCATTAAAAGGCTGCTCAGAGCGGCCTCTGGCCTCTCTGGCTTCTGAGTCACCCTGACCGGATCCAACCAGGCCATAGCACCCCACCCAGGGTCAAGGGGACACCCTGCCATGGGTCCTGCGGTGTTGGCACCGATATGCACCCCACCAATAGAGGGAGAGGTCCCATTATAGGCCTCGTGGTGTCGCCATTTTGCAGGTTTTCACAATTTCAGCTGTGAGTAGCAAGCCATCCATGTCCATCCCCCATGAAGTGGAAGCCTTTTCGAGGCCCCAAACCCCAGGCCTTAATGCCCTACTTCTTCAGCTCTTACCCTCACTCCGCCGGTGTCCTGCCAGCTCCACTTTTATGGGAGCTTTCTGACTCCTGTCTGCGGGATCTTTCTAACTACTGGCAGCGCACAGGCAAGTGGACCCTGCCATGGTTACTGCTGCCAACAAGATTGGTCAGACCCACGAGGTGGCTTTTTTTCAGTTCCAGCCTTTTGCTCCCCTCTGCAGCTTGTGGCATGGCAGCTCAGCCACTGGGCAGATCACGCCTCTAGGTCTCTCTTATTAAGCTTAAAATCCCTGCAGCTCAAAAATTGTGGCTTTTCCATACAACATGTGACTTCACCGCCATCTTAACTGAGTGGCTTTTTTCATGCAACATGTGACCACTGCCATTTTGATTGGGGTCAGGTGACTTCGTCGCCATCTTGGCTGAGAGCCAGGTCAGGTGACCAAATTCTGCTATCTTTACTGAGGTGTTCCCTGCCTGGTTCCCCAGAGTTAACTCTGTTGCATGGATGACCTTACCACCAACTTTTTTTTTTAACTTTATTTTTTTTATTTTTTCCCCCATGATATTTATTGAGCTCTACATTTTTCTCTGCTCCCCTCCCTGTCTCTCCCCTCCCTCCCTTAACCCTCCCCCAAACTCCCCATGCTCCCAATTTACTCAGGAGATCTTGTCTTTTTATACTTTCTACTTCCCACGTAGATTAGATCTATGTAAGTCTCTCTTAGTGTCCACATTGTTGTCTAGGTTCTCTGGGATTGTGGTCTGTAGGCTGGTTTTCTTTGCTTTATGTTTAAAAACCACCTATGAGTGAGTACATGTGATAATTGTCTTTCTGTGTCTGGGTTACCTCACTCAAAATAATGCTTTCTAGTTCCATCCATTTTCTTGCAAAATTCAGGCTGTCGTTATTTTTTTTCTGCTGTGTAGTACTCCATTGTGTAAATGTACCACATTTTTTTTTTTTATACATTCTTCGACCAAGGGGCATTTAGGTTGTTTCCAGTTTCTGGCTATGACAAACAAAGCTGCTATGAACATAGTTGAACACATGTCCTTGTGGCACGATTGAGCATCTTATGGATATATACCCAAAGTGGTATTACTGGGTCTTGAGGAAGGTTGTTTCCTAATTTTCTGAGAAATCGCCACACTGACACCCATAGGGGTCGTACCAGCTTGCATTCCCACCAGCAATGCAGAAATGTTCCCTTTTCTCCACAGCCTCTCCAGCATAAGTTGTCATCAGTGTTTTTGATCTTGGCCATTCTTACAGTAGGTGTAAGATGGAATATCAGAGTTGTTTTGATTTGCATTTCTGTGATGACTAAGGATGTTGAACATTTCCTTAAGTGTCTTTCAGCCATTTTAGATTCCTCTGTTGAGAGTTCTCTGTTTAGGTCTGTGCTCCATTTTTGTATTGGATTATGTGTTCTTTTGTTGTCCAATTTCTTGAGTTCCTTGTATATTTTGGAGATCAGACCTCTGTCTGATGTGGGATTAGTGAAGATCTTTTCCCATTCTGTAGGCTGTTGTTTTGTCTTGTTGACCGTGTCCTTTGCTTTACAGAAGCTTTTCAGTTTCAGGAGGTCCCATTTATTAATTGTTTCTCTGAGTGTCTGTGCTCCTGGGGTTCTATTTAGGAAGTGGTTCCCTGTGCCAATGCGTTCAAGCGTACTTCCCACTTCCTCTTCTATAAGGTTCAGTGTGGCTGGCTTTATGTTGAGGTCGTTGATCCATTTGGACTTGAGTTTTGTACATGGTAATAGATAGGGGTCTACTTTCATTTGTCTACATGTTGATATCCAGTTATGCCAGCACCACTTGTTGAATATGCTTTCTTTTTTCCACTTGATATTTTTTGCTTCTTTATCAAATATCAGGTGTTCGAAGATGTGTGGATTGATATCCGGGTCTTCTATTCGGTTCCACTGGTCCTCCTGTCTGTTCTTATGCCAGTACCAGGCTGTTTTCAGTACTGTAGCTCTGTAGTATAATTTGAAGTCAGGGTATTTTTTTTATTTTACTTATTTATTTATTTATTTATTTATTTGGTTTTTTTGAGACAGGATTTCTCTGTGGCTTTGGAGCCTGTACTGGAACTAGCTCTGTAGACCAGGCTGGTTTTGAACTCACAGAGATCCGCCTGCCTCTGCCTCCCAAGTGCTGGGATTAAAGGTGTGTGCCACCACCGCCCGGCTTTTTTAAACTTTAACAGTGAAACTTTAATTTGAAAATCCTTAAAGGATAAGAATCGATCCTTCCTGAAAGACTAAACTGAAATATCCAACAAGTTTGTGGGGAAATGCTCAACTTCATTAGCCATCACAGAAGTGCAAATCAAAAGCAGATTAAAATATGATTGTATCCAGCTTCATGTTCTTTTTTTGATTATTATTTTGAAAACTTCATCCCTGGGTCTTATGTCTACATCACTCCCCACCCTTCTCTGCCCTGTCCAACTCCCCTGTGCCAACTCATACCCTCTTCTTCCTTGATTTTTTATTTTTATTTTTTTCCATGATACTTATTGAGCTCTACATTTTTCTCTGCTCCCCTCCCTGCCTCTCCCCTCCCCCCTTCAATCCTCCCCCAAGGTCCCCATGCTCCCAATTTACTCAGGAGATCTTCTCTTTTTATACTTTCTACTTCCCATGTAGATTAGATCTATGTAAGTCTCTCTTAGTGTCCACATTGTTGTCTAGGTTCTCTGGGATTGTGGTTTGTAGGCTGGCTTTCTTTGCTTTATGTTTAAAAACGACCTATTGGTGAGCACATGTCCTTGTGGCACGACTGAGCAGCCTCCCAGAAGCTGTTTTCTTAGCAAGCTACCTGCTGGCTTCCTGCAATCATGGGCCTTCTGTCTGCCTTGGCTTGTCACAGTCTCCTGACCTGTGGCCTCTAAGACTCAGGCCCTATGAAGTGTGGGCTCCCTGCTGAGCCCTTCAGTGCTGCCGCCATTCTGCTGAGCCTCTGATGGGAGAGATTTCCTTCCAGACATCTCATGTTTCATGACATCAGATATTTGTAGCCTTTGTGTGTGATTTTTCTGGCAAGTGGCACCTTTTTAAAAAATGTGTGTTTTGGGCTGGAGAGATGGCTCAGCGGTTAAGAGCATTGACTGCTTTTCCAGAGGACCCAGGTTCAATTCCCAGCACCCAAATGGCAGCTCACAACTGTCTGAAAATCAAGTTCCAGGAGATCTGACACCTTCACACCAATGCACATAAAATAAAGTTAAATAAACCATAAAAATATTTTTAAAAAATGTTTGTTTTTATTTCATGTGCATTGGTATTTTGCCTGCATTTGTGTCTGTGATCCCCTGTGTGACATCCAGGTCCAGGATCCCCTAAACTGGAGTTACAGACAGTTATGAGCTACCATGTGGGTGCTGGAATCGAATCCATGTCCTCTGGAAGAGCAGCCAGTGTTCTTAACCACTGAGCCAACTCTTCAGCCCAGGCAAATAGTTCTTATCAGAGTCTCTTTCTCATTATTATTTTTAAAAGATTTATTGTGTGTGTGTGTTGCAGAGGCCAGAAGAGGGTATTGGATATTGGATCCCCTGGAGGTGGAGTTATAGGCTGTCATGAATCACCTGATACGGGTTCCAGGAATAGAACTCAGGTCCTCAGAAAGAGCAACAAGCATTCTTAACAACTGAGCCATCTCTCTAGCCCCTCATCATCACCATCATCACCATCACTGTCGTCATCACCATCATCACCATCACCATCATCACCATCACCATCATTACCATCACCATCATCACCACCATCACCATCATCATCACCATCATCACCATCACCATCATCACCATCACCATCATCACCATCACCATCATTACCATCACCATCATCACCATCATTACCATCACCATCACCATCATCACCATCATTACCATCACCATCACCATCATCACCATCACCATCACCATCATTACCATCACCATCATCAC
>PVIU01028848.1:0-18375 GCA_004026605.1 Ondatra zibethicus
CTTTGGTGTCTTATTGCTCTAGCTAGGACCTCAAGAACTATATTGAATAGGTATGGAGAGAGTGGACAACCTTGTCTTGTTCCTGATTTCAGTGGAATTGCTGGGAGTTTCTCTCCATTTAGTTTGATGTTGGCTGTTGGCTTGCTGTATATTGCCTTAATTATGTTTAGGTATGTTCCTTGTATCCCTGCTCTCTCCAGGACTCTGAGTGGTACTAGGAATTGATCCCCCAGAGTTAACAGTCACTAAACATTGCCACATCTAGCAAAGTAATGTTTTTAAATTGACTGGGAAAAGGGATATTTCAAGAGAAGCATAAACTAAAACAATTCATGACCAACAAGCCAAAACTGTAGTAAATAATTAAAAAGAAATGACAATCCAACCAAACAGAAAAAGTAGCCAAAAATTACAGGATTCAGCAATAACTCTAACTATATATAGTCTTAACTCTATCTGAAAGACAATGGCTAGCTATGAAACTTTAAAAACATCCAACAGTGGTGTGGGACAATGGTCTGTATTCTGTCAATTATATTTTAAATAAATGCTGATTGGCCAATAGCCAGGCAGGAAGACTAGGCAGGACAACCAGACAGGAAGTAGAGGCGAGTCAAGGAGAACAGGAGAATTCTGGGAAGAAGGAAGCCCTTTCCTCTGCAGTTGTGAGCCGGCTACAGAAGAAGCAAGATGTGATTGCCTTGCTGAAAAAGGTACCAAGCCATGTGGCTAGCATAGACAAGAATAATGGGCTAATATAAGTTATAAGAGTTAATAAGAAGCCTGAGCTAATGGGCCAATCAGTTTATAACTAATGTAGACCTCTGTGTGATTTCTTTGGGACTTAACAACTGTGGTAACCAGACAGGACAAAAAAACTGATAACATCCAACTATTAAACGTCTCCAAGAAATCTAATGGCAAAAATATCATAGACTGCAAGTGAAAGGATGCAAACATGTGTATCAAGCTAATCACAACTGAGATCAAGGCAACACAGGTAATCTGATATCTAAGGTATATTAAAACCCCAAAGTGGCAGAAGACATTAAAAGGCCACTAGATAATAACAAAGGGAAACACAAAGAAAATAGCTGTTAATATATGTGTACCAAATGTTGGCGCTCCCAGTGACATAAACATATACTGATAGATATAATAGGACAGGTGTGATCTAATATAATGGGAGATTTCAGTACCTACTCTTACCAGACTGAAAATCAACACATAAAGAGTTAGACTGCTCTACACATCAAATGGACACAACAGAGACTATTCCATTCAAAAACTACCAAATGTATATTCTTCTCAGAGGTTCAGGTAACAGTCTCTAAAACAGACCACATTTTAGGCCATGAGACCAGTCTTAGCTAATATAAATGAGCTGGCATTTTTCTGTATCTTCTCATATTGTAGTGGAATATAACTAAAGTTAACAACATATATATGTGTGTGTATACACATTCTCAAGCTACATAAATACTTGGGATACTGAACAAACTCTTGAATAACTAGATAGACATGAAGAAATAAGGGAGGAAATAAAAAATATTGCTAAATGAAAATGAATACCTGAGATGCAGCAAAGACAGTTTGAAAAATCAAAGTTCATAGCTATGAATGGCTGGATTAAAACTCATAGACAGAGCTCAAATAAATAACTTAATGATGCTCTTTAAAATTATACGAAAGTCAAGACCAAGCCAAATCCAAAACTGGCAGAAGGAGAGAACTAATAAACACCAGAGAAAAATTAATAAAATGGAGACTAAGAAAACAAAGTAAACAAAAACTGAACCAAAGAGCTGTCTCTCTGGGGGGGGGGGGAAAGGACTGATAATCTGTTATTCAATCTAACCAAAAGAAGGAGACAGAAGACTCACCCCGATAAGACATAAAAAAGAGTCGGGTGGTGGTGCTGCACACTGTTAAAAATTCTTCACAACACATATGTCCTAGCAAAATTAAGAGTCACAACAACATAAAGTATCCATAATAAGCAATGATACTGAACTAGCAGCAAGCAGTCCCACCTACACCACTTACTCTACCAGACTTCCAAAGAAGAGTCGGCACTCATCCTTCTCAAATTGTTCTACGAATACAAATACAAGACCTTTCGTGAATCTGAGTGTTGCCATGATAGTAATATTCGATAAAGACACATCAGAAAAAAATCATAGACTAGTTTCTACAATGAATATACATACAAAAAATATGCACACAAAAACTCTCATAAAAACAGTTAAACAAATACAGAGCACATCAAGATCAAACAACATGGCTATTTGCTTTCTATTTCTGTGATAAAAACCATGACCATAAGCAACCTGGGGAAGAACAGGTTTATTTTAACTTATAACTCCCAAGTCATGATCCATCACTGAAGAAAAGTCAGGGCAGGAACTCAAGGCAGAAGCTGAAGAAGAGGTAATGAAGGAATGCTGCCTACTGGCTGGCTCTATGACCTCGGGTTTCTACTGCTATGAAGAGACACCATAACCGCATCTACTCCAACAAGGTCACATCTCCTAATAGTGTCACTTTCTTTGAGGGGGGCATTTTCTTTCAAACCACCATACTCTCCATGACTCACTAAGCTTCCTTGTTTATATAACCACCTGCCCACAATAGGCTGGGTCCTTCCACATCAATATTAATCAACTGCCCATAGGCCAATGTGATAGAGAGGCATTTTTCTCAATTAAGCTTCCTTCTTCCCAGATGACTCTAGCTTGTGTCATGTTGACAAAAAAATACCTAGCACAAATGGTTTAACAAACAAAAAAGAATCATATAGACTTAAGGACAGAAATCTGGATAATCCCATTAGGTGCAAAAATGCCTTTGATAAAGTTCAAGAAATAATGAAAATTCATGGGAAAAGTAAAGAATAAAAGAAAAATACTCAAATACAATAAAGGCTATATATAACAAGTCAACAAAAGAGATGGTCAGTGGCTAAGAACACTGTCTGCTCTTCCAAAGGTCCTGAGTTCAATTCTCAGTAACCACATGGTGGTTCACAATCATCTATAATGAGATCTGGTGACCTCTTGAGGAAGAGACCTGGTCAGTCATCATCATCAACTTAGACCATGAAACCCAATATGAACAAGTTCAACAGAATTGCCATGTACAGGCTGTCTATGCATGCTTCAGCATTGCCAGGACATAAATTTCATTCATTTTATTCATTCACATATAACAAAACTATAGCAAATGTTACAGTAAGAGGGGAACTAACAGTATGGGCTCTAAAACCAGGTACAAGATAAGGATATCCAATCCACTATTAATTCAGTATAGTGCCTAAAATCTTAACTAGAGCAGAAGAACATGAGAAATCTATCAAAGGGATATAAAATACATAAAAAAGGCAAAAAGGTCAATTTTTATTTATTTGAAGACAACTTAGGAGACCCTAAAGAATCCCACAGAAGACTTTTAGATCTAATAAACACTTTTAACTAGGTAGATACATATTCAACACACAAAAATTACAGCCTTTCCACACACCAACAATGAACATGATGAGAAAGGGGGAGAAGTGGAGGAAAAGAATTTATGACAGCTTAAAAAATAAAATGACTACCTAAGAATAAACCTAAGCAAAGAGGTGAATGATCTCTGTTGCAAAGAGGTTGCTTCTTGGTTCCTGGCCGCCCGGCTAGCTTAGACCCAAAATAATCACACAGAAACTGTATTAATTAAATCACTGCTTGGCCCATTAACTCTAGCTTCTTACTGGCTAATGCTTACATCTTGATTTAGCCCATTTCTATTATCTGTGTATCACCATGTGGCAGTGGCTTATCGACAAAGTTTCGGCATGTCTGACTCTGGCAGTGGCTCCATGACTTCTCCCTGACTCTGCCCTTTTTTCTCCCAGCATACAGCCTAATTTTCTCTGCCTAGTACTGTTCTTCCCTGCCATAGGCTCAAAGC
Source organism: Ondatra zibethicus (assembly GCA_004026605.1). Classification (NCBI taxonomy): domain Eukaryota; kingdom Metazoa; phylum Chordata; class Mammalia; order Rodentia; family Cricetidae; genus Ondatra; species Ondatra zibethicus. Next base: position 3,949 of record PVIU01028848.1, read on the forward strand.
AGTTCTTTATTCATTAACCAATAAAAGCAACACACAGACAGAAGGCCCTCTCACACCAGACCTCCATGATGAAAACTATTGAGAAACAAAAGAAAGAAATTGGAAGAAAAAAAAACATTATAAGATGAAAAAACTTCCTATGATTGTTGACTGGAAGAATTAACATGGTGAAAATGGTTATATTATCAAAAGCTATCTACAGAGTCAATACAATCCCCACTAATATTCCAACGATGTTCTTCACAGAACTGAAAAAAAAATATTAAAATTTATATGGAAGCATAAAATCCTTTAAGAGTGAAAGTGGCCCTAATCAGGAAAAGCAACATTAGTAGTATCATAAGACCTGATCTGAAATTAAACTACAGCGCCCAAACAACATGGCATGCTACTATGTGTCTCTCTTTCCCTCTTTCTGCACCATCCCCTCTGTCTCTGTTTGTCTCTGTGTACCCCTTTCATGAGAACAGAGTAGAATGGAATGTCTAAAAATAAGCCAAGTCATTTTTTTTTTCCAAAGGTGCCAGAAGGATCCACAGGATTCAAGAAATCATTTTGGGGAATGTAGATATCCACATGAAGAAGAATGAAATCAGATCCCTACCTCTCATACTGCACAAAAATCAGTTCAAAATTTATCAAAACTTAATACATGTTTTGAAACTTAATATAAGATTTGACATGCTGAAATTGCTAGAGGCGAGCATAAAAACCACTTCAAGATATAGGCACATGAAAGGACTTTCTGAAAAAGCCTCTAATTGCTGTGGGATAATGCTCTTGTGAAATGTAAAGATTTGTTGCTCATATTGGTTTAATAAAATGCCGATTGCCCATAGCCAGGCAGAAAGCATAGGCGGGGCAACCAGACTAAGAGAATTCTGGGAAGAGGAAAGGCAGAGATACAGTCAGCAGTCAGACAGAGAGGAAACAACAAGAAAATGCCTCACTGAGAAAAGGTACCAAGCCACATGGCTAAACATAGACAAGAATTATGGGTTAATTTAAGTTTAAGAGCTAGTTAATAATAAGCCTGGCCTAACAGGCTAAACAGTTTATAATTAATATAAGCCTCTGTGTGTTCTTTGGGAATAAACAGCTGTGGGACCAGGCAGGACAGAAAATTCCAATTACATGTAATAGCTCAGGCAGGCGGTCTGACTCTACTATGGAGCATTTGTGGACACACTGTTGCACCTTGCTTGCTGGCAAGGACTTTGAAATGCCATAGAGTTGTGGCAATGAACACTGCTCCAGCTGGTACCTCAGCCATGATGCTGAAATCTCAGAAAGCTAAGAAATGGGCTGGATCCAGTCGTCAAAGACATGCCTTTAATCATGTTCATATTGCTTAGCAAATTAAAGACTCACATGGTCAGAAAAAAAAAAGAGAGATATACAGTAAAGATAAAGTCAGATGAGAAAAACCTCTAAATGGTTTATAGTGTGTTAAAAATATATACAGGCTAAAGGTTAAAGTCCTTAAAATAAAAAAGAAAGAAAGAGAGTAGTTGGGTGTGGTGGTACACACCTTTAATCCCAACCCTGGGGAGGCAGAGGCAGAGAGACCTCTACAAGTTCAAGGTGTGGTAGCACACTCCTTTAATCCCAATGCCTGGGAGGCAGAGGCAGACAGATCTCTGTGAGTTCAAAGTGTGGTAGCACACACCTTTAATCCCAGCACTGGGGAGGCAGAGACAGGCAGATCTCTGTGAGTCCAAGGATAGCCTGGTCTACAAAGGGAGTTCCAGGACAAAGATACACAGAGAACCTGTCTCAAAAAGCCAAAAGTTAAAAGTAAAAATAAAAGAAATAGAGGTTAAAATAAAGCCACGTAAAGATGAAAAACACACAGAGAATCTTGATACTGTATGTTTTTATGCTCTCTTTCAATTGTTTGATTGCTGAGCAAGGAGCAACAGCTGCTAAAAGATACTTGCTTATAAATGCTATAGAATTAATTCAAGATAGGTATTTTGAAAATACCTTTACTTCAAAATTGAAGTCAAAAGGTATGTTATTTTGGAGAAGAGATTTTGCTTTTGTTTCCACAGGAAATGAGAGACTGTGGATTCATTCTGAGTTAAGGAAAATCAGGTTTGATCAAGGAAGACCACCTGAGAAATCTCCGGTAGGAACAGATGACCCAGATACCTGAGTTTTACATCCAGAACAGATTCAAGACTGCTGCCTGAGATGATCAAGCCTCACAGGATACTCCAGTCAGGACTTGATCATAACTCTAAATTTTCTTTAGGTCCCCGTAAGATTATCAGCGCCTCCCCAACCAGCCAGAAGTAGCCTGGAATACTAAGCCCACATTCCCAAAAAATGGACTATGGATATTTTCCTTTGTTAAAAAAAAAAAAAAAAAGAGGGAAGTGGTGCGGGATAATTGTCTGTATTTTGTCAATCATGTTTTAAATAAACGCTGACTGGCCAGGCAGGAAGTATAGGCGGGTCAACCAGACAGGAAACAGAGGCGGGGCAATGAGACCAGGAGAATGCTGGGAAGGAGGAAGCCCATTCCTCCTCACTCCTGCCCAGACCACTGAAGAAGCAGGATGTGACCTGCCCCACTGAAAAAGGTACTGAGCCATGTGGCTGACATAGATAAGAATAATGGGTTACTATAAGCTACAAGAGCTAATAAGAAGCCTGAGCTAATGGGTCAATCAGTTTATCATTAATACAGACCTCTCTCTGTGATTTCTTTGGGGCTTAACGGCTGGGGAACCAGGCGGGACAGAAACCCCAACAAGCAGGCCCTCATGTTACAACCCTATGTACCAGAAAGATGAAAACATGACAAAAAGTCACATGTAATTGTTTAGAGCAGTCAGAAATACAAACAACTCCACATGAACAGGCAAATATCACTAAGTTATAGCTACATTATAACTTATATATATAGCATGGGAAGCCTTGAAAACATTACACACAGCAAAAATATGATATTTCCCAAATAGAAAAAAAAACCCATGGAGACAAAGAGTAAATTGGGTCAGAGAGATAAGGCAGAAGTGTTTCCAACGCCTGCTAATTGACACAAGATTTCCTTGGGGGGAATAATAAAAACATTTCATATTGGCTTTACAACTGTGAGGACACTGAAGACGCTGAATTACATATTGTATTTTATAAGTCTATGTATATGTGTGTACTGTCTGTCTAGACAGTGTGCCATGCATGAGTATGGAGGTCACAGGAGAACTGTGGGGTCAGTTCTGCTCCTTCCACTTTTATGTGAGCTCTGTGGATAAACTCAGGTTGCTGGGCTTGAGTAACAAGAATCTTTACCTGCTGAGCCATTTTGCCAGCCCTGAATTATGTATTTTTAAAAGTGAACTTCATGGTACAAAAATTATATTTAAAAATGTCTTTTACATGACTAATACCATATTGTAAAAAAGTTTTAAATCATCAAAGTTACCAATAAAAATTTATCAATCAAACACCCCAATCATGAAAAATTGCTTGAAAATGACAAGAAAATCCTGGCTTAAGCAAAATTGCAGACAACATTATTTGGAACAATTTTCTTTACTGAGAAATAAATTTAGTCTCCCTAAAATAAATCACTATGAGAGAAACAAAGGCCCCTAAATTGTGAAGAGATACGCTGTGAAAGGCTGTTCCCCTTTAGCTTTTCTAGAAGCTCAACACTGCCTGATGTGTGCTGAGCGCATAGAAAGAATAAGCTTTTCTTTTCCTGCTTTTCAAATACGAGTTCTAAACTCACGGCTACTTCAGGTAAAACAGTTCAAATAAATTTGGGGGTCCAGAAATCTCTTTGTCTTTCATTAGGATAGAAGAAAAGAGTAGAAGAAACATAAGATAACCAGGAAAAGTAAATTTAACTACTTGTTCCCTTCAAAATTCATTGTTCTTATTTTTCTTTTTAAAAATTGACGTCAAGGTATGTAGTTTACACCTCTATTCCTAAGTAGGCAGAGGCATGCAGGTTTGAGGCCACGCTGCCCTACACAGTAAGACTATCTTTTTTATAAAAATAAAATGCATTATCAAATCAAGCATCCTTGCACTAGCAATTCAGTAGAACCCCGCCAGGTGAAACCACTTGAATAAATTTTAAAATCCCCATTCTCTTTCTTCCTTAAATCCCTTGTAATATTGCTTTATTTCTTTATAACCTGTGGTACATATTTGTATACTTATATACATATTTATATATATTTAAATAAGCTACAGAAATAACTAGAAATGCTGTTCCAAACAGTTTTTATGCACATACATACAGATAAAATATATGCTCTTTGCAACTTTTAATTTTCAACTAATTATACTACCCAGATTAGGTAGGTCAGTCAGTCACTCTGTCTCTTTCCTACACACACACACACACACACACACACACACACACACACACACACACGAGGGGGGGTGATGTTTGAAAAGGGGTCTCACATAAGCTTAGGCTGAACTCAAATTCACAACATTGTTGAGTCTGGTCATGAACTCTTGATTCTCCTGCCTCTCCCTCCCACATATTAGGATTATAGACAAAAGTCACCACAGGTGGCTTCCAATGTTACTTCTCTAACGTTTACTCTCCGTATCCACCAGTATCTAGCCTCCCACTATGTAATTATAAGAGCAAATAATTATAAAGCTACACAACCCACAATTCATTAAAATTGCCAAAATAATGGAATGCACATCATTCTTTGACATGCTCTACAAAAAAGAAGATATTTAAAAATCAAAACCATATAAAACATATCTATCAATAAATGCTAAGAACAGCAAAGCAAGCAAAATACTTTCTTGAAATACACTGTATGTTATCTGCAACCAGCTGACCACAATCACAGGATGGAGAAGGTGCACTCACCTGGTTTTGGCACTGAGTTGGTCACTGACTGGGGAACTTTCTGGTTAATTAACTCGACACAATGACCAGGAAAGAGTCCCACCTAAAAAAAGCAACAAAGAGAGGATTCCAAACCAGCAAACAGACCAGTGTGTGCACACTGCCGACTCAGTTCCAGCAATGTACTCTACAGCCCCTCCCAAATGATTCTAATATTCCAAGTCTCTGAATACCAGATGACAATTACACAAACAAATAATAAAACAATCTGTTGCTATGAGTATGCAAAGCTATGTGTTGTTTTCTGTCCAAATATCTAAGTCTGCTTTGTTAGGATTTTAAATTTCCTAAATGTTTTTCATACCAACCAAAATATCTAATCAGATTACAAGCCAAACATCATATGGGCAAAATAACATCTAGCTAATAATTTACTTTGCTGAAATCTTAATCTAGTTGTATTGATACCTCTACAATCAACATTTAAGTTGATTTTAAAAAGATCAATGTCAAGCCATAATTCAAATTGTTTTATGACTATCTTCTTCACTCTCTTGCAGTTTTCATTAAAAAATAACAAAGTAAAGATAAGTAAGTTTTTGAAATAATGACTCATTAAAACTACAATACCCACTGCTGCTAAGGAATCAGCAGTGCAGATAAGGGTAAGCAGGAAGGAAGAAAAAAGCCCTGCCACTGAGTAACAAACTGGTTTTGCAGAGCACACCACACTGCCCTTACATCGGAGCTGCTTGCAGGGACTTAGGTGAAATCCCAAAAAGGTGTATCTGGAAAATACTGAGTTCCAGGCACTCAGAGATATGGTGTGACCAAGAGAATGACTACAAAGATAAACACCCAAGAGAAAACATATAAAGAAAATCTTTACCAATATTTATAGATGTTTCCTCAGATAGGGATATAAATGGGACGCCATGCAGTAGATGTTAAAAATGAAACATGAAAACTACATCACGCTGCATCCCCCTTCGTTGACAGACTAGAGAAGAATGGGACTGACTTCCAAGAGTATGACTCATGATGTTCTGAGCTGCATAGTTTCCATCTGTGTGGGGTTATTTTCACAGACTCATTTGCTACATTATTATTTTAATTTCAGGATTGATACTCTATGTCTTAAAATTATAAAGAATAATCACAGTAAGTTGAAAAGAGGTAGTTAATCGAGTACAAATTTTGTCTAAAAATTTTGAATTAGGGATTATTAAAGCCACGTCTTGCAAAATGATGCATCAAGTATGTTTTAGTAGTAAAATTTGTTTAACATTTTCTATTCAACTTCCTGTTTCTCCAAACAAGTAAAATTCTTCCAAGATTGGTAGGACTGGATAAGAATCAACTTGAAAAAAAGTCATCTTTTTTTTTTTCATTTATGTATTCTTCAAGAGGACACATGGCATACCGGCTAACAGGGCAGCCTCAAAAGAAAGAGGCCTGGGCCAATCCTGAATTTGCTCCTTGCTAGGTTAGATAAGCAACTTGGCCTCTCTGTAATTCAGTTACCCTCTCCAAACACAAGGGTATGTATGGGGATTACACTCATAAGGGTGTGTATGGGGATTAAACAGATTAGTTTAACTTGAATGCATGTAGTAATCACTTGTCAAATGCTATGTTATTATCCCAGTATGCTGGCTACTGAAGTCTTCAGGGCTCTAGCTTCTCCACCAGATGAATAGGATATTATACCATCTCTTCTCTGTGTATATAACCTAAGTTACTCTCAAATGTTACTCCTCCCATAATAGCTTAATTCAGTTCAATTTATAAACACCTGAAATTTGCCATAAAGATTAGACTGGAAAAGTAGCTCATCCACTTTTGTAGGTTCTGGGCCCTGAGTACAGCTTAATTTTCTAACTTGTGAAATGAGGAATCTCACCACTCACAATTCAAGACTTTAAGTAAAAATACCTAGCCTTGCCAGGCAGGGTGGCACATACCTTTAATCCCAGCACTCAGGAGGCAGAAGCAGGCAAATCTCAAGTTCGAGGCCCACCTGGTCTACAAAGTGAATTCCAGAACAGCCAGGGCTATTGCACAGAGAAAGCCTGCCTTGAAAAACCAGAGTGTGTGTGTGTGTGTGTGTGTGTGCGTGCGTGTGTGCGTGCGTGTGTGTGTGTTCCAGAACAGCCAGGGCTATTGCACAGAGAAAGCCTGCCTTGAAAAACCAGTGTGTGTGTGTGTGTGTGTGTGTGTGTGTGTCCCCGTCCCTAGCATAGTTCTTGAGCTCAGGTGTTATCTGAAACTCAGCAAAGAACGAATTTCACATCACTTCCCTACAAAGACTGCTCAAAGCTTGATGCATTTCGTCAGGAGACTATGTCACCATGTACACTATTTATATCTTCTAAGTTCATCTAAATGTACTACTTAAGTATATGGGAAAATTCTGTTCACATTCTGTCCAGATCTACAATAGATCAACTGAATGCCAAATTCTGATCACTGTTCTCAGTGTAATATTAGGCAAACAAAATATTTAGTTTCTAGATTTGACATTCAAGTGAAACCAAATATATGTGAAGGCAATGTCATGCTACTCTCGCCTCCTTGTGTTTATAAGCATCTCAGCATCACCTGACCACAACGAAAGACCTAGAGACTCTCAGGGCCTTTGCATACCATCATTAAGCTGTTGACTCAACTGTAGATACTGTCTACCTGTCCTCTTGCTTTCTTTTCCTTAAAGCCAAAAGCATTCTTAATGGTAAAGGGATCTTTTATTTAAAGACAGACAATTATATATTTGTAGAAGGCAAACATATTCTATGTTCCTATTATAAATGATCCATTACAAACAAATGAAACTGTATTCTGTTGAAAGTATTATTCACTGACATAACTGTGAAACAGTTAAGGAACACTGATACTTAACTACTCTAGCACATATGAACACCTCTAAATCACCCCAAGTCTTGAGTGCTGAAAGTGTCTAGAGCTCTGGCAATAAGACCTACTTGCTGTGACATCTTGTTTCTTATCTTACTCTTTCTGCATCTGTGTTGGGAAGAAGAGAATCAGGCCTATCAATCATCCAGGCTCAAATGAGATTCAGCTTTGGGAGAGGTTGGCAAAGAGGCAGCAGAGGAAGACATTAAAAGCGGGAGAAGATTGACTTTGGGACAGAGTGAGGACGGCTCACAGAAAGGGGTGAGGAACATTACTTCAGTAGCTTCCCCATAAGTCTCTGCGATGAAGAGAGATGTAGAAGAGGGCATTGAAGCTGGAAATGTGCTGGTGTTCATTAACAGACCCCAATGAGGAAAAGGCTGTTGATTTATGGCATTTTCTAGTGTTTGTGACCTAAGCACCCCTACCATAGTTAGTTTTAAAGTGCCAATGGGGCACAAGATTGAAAAATGATGCAGAATAGCACTTGGTAATATAATATTTGTACTATACAAACCCATGAGAAGAACGGAACCTCAGAAGCAGGAATAGTAAAATATAATAGAATAGTAACAAAACATTGTATTTTAATACAATTCATTTATTGTAAACTTACACACTTTAATTTTTAGTAAAGGTTGCACTTAGCAACCATACTAACTCAGAGAGTTTTACAAGCGACTCCAGCTCACCCTAATCTGTAGCTATCTGCTGGGTCATGTGACTGTATAGCACTGGTAGCTCTTAGAATCTGTTCTGACAGGTTGGCAAGTCCTAGCTCAGCTTCGGACTCTCTTGAGAACATGTAAGTTAATTATGAGAAACTGGTTTAGCTTCAACAATGAGCAGGCTAAAAATATTTTGATGCAAATTAAAGAAAATGTTAGGTAGAAAAGCAATGAGATATAAATAGCCTGGAGCTTTGGTATAAGTAGGAAGAGAAAAGAATCCTTGTTCAACAGGGAGGCCTTCTCTTAAATATTGTCTCCCTGAGCAGCCAACTAAAAGCTAAAAAGAAATTTAAACATGTCAGTAACATGCATATCACTGACTTTCATAAACCTTTTAAGTTTAATTTATCGGGCGTTTTCATAAGAGCAAAGCTTATAAGCTTAGCAAAGATCTGCGGCCGCTCAGTCAGATTCTTCTATGGGAGTTATTTGGCCTCAGAAAGCTACAACTCCAGTATTTAATTTGCTGACTAAAACTTCCTTCCCCCTAAATCTTTGGTGTTTATATTCTTCAACCAATGCTGAAATTTGAGCCATTCTAAGCCTTTCATGCCTATATTCCCCCCTTGGGTAACATGTCTCTTTCAACTTTTTTTTCTACCCAGTATGGACACCCTGTTGACCATTTAAACCAATGCTCTTAGTTTCCTTCCATATTAATCTTGTACCAAGTCAAATTCAGCAACACTCAAAAGTAAACTAAAACTTTTCTATATCTGCACATGCTATCTTTGAAGAAAACCATATAACTGAGGTGGTCAAACAAGTCCAAAAACATAGAAATGCAAATTACTTTCCCCTTTCCACAACCATTCTCAGAGAATCTGCAGGCAAAACATTCATACACATAACAAAAAATAAAAATCTTTACATCTTTAAAGGCGAGAACACCAGTATATAAGACAGAAACAGAGAATGAATGAGAATATGCGGTCAGAGTCATGAGTGGTCATTTTATCATAGCAAGCAAGGAATTTGAAGTTCATTCTGCAGAAAATAAAACTAGAAAATTCTGAACACCAGAGGGACAGGTCTGTTTTAGGAAGAAATCTATTAGCAATGTGTCTTTCAAAGCAGAAGAGATAAGATAGGTAAGAAGTAGAGTTTCACTGGGAATCTGTAAGAATAGAGTAATAAAAAACTATGCTATGTAAAATGAAGAAGAGTAAATGAATGTGAATTGTCAAGTGGGTTGGGCATAATTTTTTCGTTTACTATTCTTGAGTTCAACTGGTAAACAATGAACTGCACATGTTTAAAATTATATTTTAGTAAGTTCTGACACCACAGTCAAGGAAGGATATAAATACACTCACCAACCCTAAGGCTCCTTTGTAATTCTTCTTTCCTTACATCTCACCCTCTCCCCCTGCTGCCAGGCAACCCTTATACCTATCTACCACTGTACATTACTCCAAATTTTCTATGACTTCATTTGTATGAAGTCCTGTGGAATAAAGTTGCCTTATCTGTCTATTTCCACAAAGCATAATTACTTTGAAGATCATTCATGTAGCTGTATGTATAAATGCTTAATTTCTTTTTATTATTAAGAAAAACTTCACTGTATGGATGCTATCATATGCCTACTCATTAATCTGCAGCTTACAGATAATATCATTTACAGTCTTAGACTTTTATATATAAATCTGCTATAAACATCCATGTTCAAGCTTTTGCATAAACATATTCCTTCTTTCTTCTTGGGTAATTTATTAAGAAAGGATTAGATAAATGATGTGGGAGGTGATGTATGCTGTGAATATGCTTTGCCATTGGTTAATAAAGAAGCTGCTTTTGGCCAATGGCTTAACAGAGTAAAGCCAGGCTGAAAGAGATATATACATACATACATACATACATACATACATACATAAAGTAGTCGGAGTCAGAGAGAAGCCATGTAGCCACCACCAGGGACAAACGTCTCTGCTGGGGCCCACTGAAACTTTGCCAGTAGGCCATGACTTCATGGTGATGCACAGGCTAATGGAGATGGGTTAATTTAGAATATAAGAGCTAGCTAGTAATACACTTAAGCTATTGGCCAAACAGTATTGCAAATAATATAATTTCTGAGTGATTATTTCAGGTCTGAGCTGCTGGGAATGAATGAACAGCCTCCCTCAACAGAGAAGATATGCAATAGGTGTATAACTCACCTAAAAAATCCTATAAACTAATGCAGAACCCGACATTCTAACCAGCACTATATAAAACTTCTAATTCTTCAGCCTTGCCAAGTAAGTTATGGGGCTATGCCTCATTGTTATAACCTATGCTTTCCTAAAGACTACTGGTGTTGAAAATCTATGTCACTCAAATCCTTTTGGTTATGTGTATGTTCTAATCCTTGCCCATCTTTGGAACCAAGTTCCATTTCCTAGTGAGTTTTGGAATTCATTCAAATGTCCTATATTCAAGTTCTTTATCAGATGTAATTATTGCAAAACCTTGCTCCCAGTCTATGCTTATCTTTCTATTCTTTTATGGTGCTTTTTAAAATTTGATAAAATTAAAATTATTTTTTGAATTGTTCATCTGATGTTACACTTAAGAAACCTTTGCCAAATCCAAAGCCACAGACATTTTCTCTTATCTTCATTTGAGGAGTTTTATAGTTTATTCTTTACTTTTGGATATGTGATCCATTTTGAGCCAATTTTCACACTTGATGCAACATATGAACTAAAGTTCATCTTGGAGGCAAAAATAAGTCATTCCTTCACTGGACTGGCATCTGATGGTTATTGGAATCACTTATCCATATAGGTGTGGGTCTATTTCTAGACTATTCTGTTCCACTAAGCAGTCTTTATTTGCATTAATACTTCTTGATCCAGAAGTTCTATAGCAGACCTTCACTTTGAGCTTCACTTTGTTTTACAAATCAGGCCTGGTTTTTCTATCCTAAATCCTCTGCATTTCCATGTGAATTGTTTTATCTTCTCATCAGTTTCTACAAAAGAAGTTTCTGGGGATTTTTAACTATGATCAATATGGGAAGAAAGAATAATTTAAGAACAGAGCCTACCAACACACAATCACGCTTACTTGGGTTGTCTTTCATTTCAACCAGCAAGCTCCTGTAGTATACAGTGTGTGTGTATGTGTGTATCTTTCACACCTCTTTTCAGATTTATAGCTGCATATTTTTGAAGCTATTATAAATGGGCCTTGTCATGCTTAATAAATGCTGTTCAGACTGTGGACTTCCTTTAAAGTAGGAAAGCTCTTATGCACTTATCCTAAGTAGCTATATCTAAATGTTGTGTATTTTAAAAGACAGAAATTATTTTGCTTTTTATGTCTTTTGTGTGTGAAGGTTTCAGATGTTTTTGAAATTGTATACACATGTAGGTAGAGGTGTTATTTGTAGCTTTTATTTCAGAATCATAAGAAAGGGTCTTAGAAGACAGTTCAAACGGGAGACTATATAGCTTGAAGAGCTTAATAACTACTGCTCATAACTGTCTTATCAGTGGCTTCAGTGAAATTGGACATGTCAGACGTCACTTGGTAGGATATATTGTGATGGTATAAAGTAATAAAAAGCTATGCAGTAGCAAATTCATCTCTGGGCATCAATGATAACAATGCACCAACCTGAAAAATTTAAAACATCAGCAATGAATAAAAATATGTAAAATTTACACATTCCTGTGATCTAAAGGAGGGTTGGTGCAAAGTCAGAACTCAGTTCTATATTTGTAGTATTCTGGTAATGACTGTATTTTGTATTTACCATTTTTATGAAATAAAACAATTTATCTATATTTCTGTGTCTAGATTTTTTTTGTGTATGTATGTGTGCTGTGCCTGCATGTGTGTGCCTATTTGCATGTTTGTGGGTGCACACGTATGTGAGGATGAACATGTACACAAACACATGTGTATATATGCATTTGGAGACAGGGTTGACAATAGGGATTTTTTTTTATGTGCACTGGTGTTTTGCCATGGGTGTTGCGTCCCCTGGAACTGGAATTATAGACAGTTGTGAACTGCCATATGGGTACCAGGAATTGAACTTGGGTTCTCTTGAAGAGCAGTCAGTGCCTTTAACCACTGAGCTATCTCTTCAGACCCCAATATTGGGGATCTTAATAGTTTTTCCACCTTATTCTTCTTGAGGCAAGGTCTCTCAATCAAAACCAGGGTCCACAGTATGTCTTGTTAACCATCTTGCCCTGGAGAATCCATTTCTATGTTCCAAGACAAGAATTAAAATTTAGCCAGCACACCCACCCAGCAGTGTTCTGAGAATATGAACTCTGGTACTCTTGCTTGGACATGAAGCACTTTGATCACCGAGCCATCTCCCCAGTTTTGCCTCCAGACTTCTATCCCTTAAATGACAGTTTAGAACCACATGGCCCACTGTCATCTACTACAGAAATCTAGGATTCTTACAAGCAGACAAGTAGAGGTCACTACATTTCACAAATTGCTACTATGATCTGTTCTTTACCCAGAATGCCTATTATTATGTGGGTTCTACACTGATCAGGCTGTTTTAGGATTTTTTTCTGTATATAAATATGATAAAAGGACTCTCACCTAAAGCTATGAGAGTTGTAGGTTAATGAAAATGCGCTTAGAATAGCTTACATATGCATTTACAAAATGACTTCTATTATATATGTATTCCCTCTGCTCTTGAAAATATGTGAGCTTCTAGATGAAATTCATTTTATATTCATATGATTTCTCATTATTTATCTATAAAAGAAACATTTTGCTCTTTTTTGGGTTATAAAAAGGTGCAGCTTTTTTTTAGAAGGACAAGCTTTCCAAGTACCTACATTTGTTATGACAATCAGACAGAAAAACATTAAACTCTTAGGTAAAGAAAGTATTGGTATTGAAGAATTGTTTTAATTTTTGTGCACAGAAACACTCACACACTATTCTGGAATAATGAAAAAAACAAAACAGGTGATCCTTGACCATCCTGTGGAGAAGTATACAAATCGTTGTCACTTCCAAATGGGATTTATCTTCTATATTAACCACATTGCCAATGTATGCAAGGAAGAATCCCCATGAGTTAGGAATACAGAACAACTGTTGAACTGTATTGACTCCTTCTAACTCTGCATAGGGTTAACAACAGAAGATTGGATCAGTGAACTTCATGTGCCATGAAAATCATCTGTGGAATTTGCTATAAAACTTAACCTCCTACTCTATGCCCTGAGATCCTGATACCAAAACCCAGGGTTTTTTTGTTTGTTTGTTTTTGTTTTCTTTCTTTCTTTCTTTCTTTCTTTCTTTTTTTTTTTTTTTTTTTTGGATTTTCAAGACAGGGTTTCTCTGTAGCTTTTGGTGTCTGTCCTGGAACTAGTTCTTGGATACCAGGCTGGCCTTGAACTCACAGAGATCCGCCTGCCTCTGCCTCCCAAGTGCTGGGATTAAAGGCGTGAGCCACCACCGCCCGGCCCAAAACCCAGTTTTAACGCATTTCTTAGACCATTCTGATGTAAGTGGAGCCCATCCCAAGACAAAAGCAAAAACTCTCTGAGAACACTGCACTTAAACTAATAATGATCAAAGCTGCTACCACTACACTTGTATAATGCCTTTGACCTAAGAACCTTAACTCCACATACCAAGAGTGGCCTATGCCTAGGAGCGTGAATCTGATAGTGATGCCAGCTATTTTAAAACAGTGATGGCTTCTTTCCCACCTGAAATATGTAATATGCTGCAAACCTTAAAAACAAAGATAAAAGATTCAATGTATTTCTTTCTTTTTTTTTCCATACATTGTTTTGTTTTATTTTTTCCATTCAAGAACATAATTAAAGAAATAAAATTTTTACCTTTCTTCCCCTTCTCCCGGTCCCCTCCCACTACCCCCCACCCCTCCTCCCTCCCCCTTCTTCCTTGAAAGAGGGCATGGTGCCCTGCCCTGTTGGAAGTCCAAGGCCCACCCCCATCCCTCCC
>PVIU01028849.1:0-18421 GCA_004026605.1 Ondatra zibethicus
CCTGCCCTTTAACACAGGCAGCATCTCTGAACCAGAGAGACCAGAGGTAAACCAGGATGTACATTTGTCCATTGGTGATAGTCCATGCCTGAAATCCCTGAACCCAGGAGGTGGAGGCAGGAGGGTCAGTTCAAGTCATCCTTGTCTACTCTTTGAGTTTGTCTCCAGCCTGGACTACATGAGACCCCGTAGCCCCCCCTCAATGTTTATCTATTGTCTACAAGGTGGACTGAAAACACTGCTCTCATGGACCGATGGTTGCATCTGAAAGTGCCTCCAATATGAGCATCTTAGACCCCTCCTACCTCCCAACTCCTCCTCTCCTAAGTCCAATGTGATGTAGGCCCGAGTGTCAAACATGATGGTGTGTTTTCTCCTGTTTTTATGTGCATGTTTGTGTGCCCTCATGCTTGCGCACATGCACATGTTTGCAGCTGGACATACACACACATGAAGGATGTCAGAGGCCATCAGGTGTCTTCCTCCATCACTCTCCACTTTGTTTATTGAGGTGGGGTCTCTCTCTGAGCCAGAGCTCACTGTGTCAGATAGACGGCTTTCCCTGGGGATCCCCTGTCTCCACCTTTGTGTGCCAGGGTCACAGGCAGGGTCACGAGGAGCTCACCAATGCCTTCTTGCTTTTACATGTGTTTTGGGGATCCACCCCAAGTCCTCACACTTGAATGGCAAACACTTTCCCCACTGAGCCATCTTCCTGATTCTTGCAATGTTGATTCTAAAATGTTCCTTTCAGGAGACAGCCTTGGGTAAAGGCAGTTGCCACTAAGCCTGATGACCTAACTTAAGTTTAATCGCAAAGCCCACGTGGTAGAAGGAGAGAACTGACTCCTGAAAGTGGGCCACTAACCTCCACATTTGCTTGTTGACTCAAGTACCCCCCCTTCTCTCTCCTGCTACTGTTACATGTAAAAAAAGAAATGGGTGTGCTGGCTCACCCCTTTAATCCCAGCACTCAGGAGGCAGAGGCAGGTGGATCTCTTTTAGTTTGAAGTCAGTCTCCATAGCTAGTTCTGAAGGGTAAAAGTGTTGCATCCAACATGATAACTTCAGTCTCAGGGATCCAGGCTGTGGAAGGAGAGAATCAACTCTCCTGATCTCCTGGGCAGGTGTGCAGAACCATTCTTACAGCATACCCAAGCCATAGACTCCCAAAGCCTTCTCATCCTCCCCAGTGCCACTGAGGGCACAGAATTCAAAGGAAGCCTGTCTTCATCGTGTGCAGAGATCAAAACATTTTCCCTGTGATGCGCTAATTCCCAGCTTCCTCCTCTGCATGTGGAGAAACGTCACTGGGGCAGCTCTAATAACTTGTAACTGAGAAGCAGAAAGAGATTGGAACTGTCTGGCAGGAGGCAGGAGGCAGGGAGGCATGAGAGCAGCTGTGAGGGCTCCTGGGGACAGGAGGCACAGTGGCTGCTGACACTCTGTCTGGTGGGCCACATTCTGACAGGTGTGTGGAGTGTGAGCATGCCCCAGTGATGTGAATGTGTTGCTCTGAATAACAGAAGCACACAGGGCTGTGACCCAGGGTGTGGGTGCAGGTCCAGTTGCACTCCAGCTCTAAGGGTGACAGGACAGGTCATATAGTATTTGTCCTCTCTAAATTTCTTGCCACCTATAAGGTCCCCAAAGTTCATCCACAGTGTAGAAATGTCTATTCTTCTTTTTCAAGGTCATGTAACATCTTGTACATGGAAGCCTTAGAACCCTGTGCTAATACATTCATCTCTTGTTAGAAGGTTTGTTTTTTGTTTTTGTTTTGTTGAGTGGTTAAACCATTAAGTCCATAGCAATCTGTTGCAGCAACCAATATAGGTCAGAGCTGCTGCATATCGTTGGTAGGTCACTGAGCCGTTGCCACAATCAGTAGGAATGCTGGTGCCACTTAAGGAACAATGTAAAGATGCGGGGCAAGGTTGATGCATAGCAGCAAAGGGAAACAGCCAGGGGCAGCCCCTGCCAGGGCCATTGGACTCTCAGAAATGACATGGGCTGGTCCTTTTCAGTTCTGAGAGCACAGATTCTGAAGTGTGTGCTCCTGACAGCCCCCATCCCAGTGAGGAGCAGAACTGCTCTCTCCTCTCTCCTGTTCTCTCTTCTTGATTCACTTGAGCCCAACTAGGATGGGAACACACCGACAGATGGAGGCTCAGTTCCTGGACCTGAAGCAGAATGGAAGAGAAGCTAGAAGAAAAAAGAGAGGCACTTGAGAAGTAGAGGCAGGAAAATCAGAAGCATAAATAAGGTCAGCCTCAGCCATGATGCGAGTTCCAGGCTAGCCTAGGGTACATGAGACAAGGGAAGGAAGAAAGGATGGAGGGAGAGAGATACAGTTAATTTTGTTTTGTCTTCGTGAGACAGAGCCTGGCTTGTAGCCCAGGCTAGCTGTGAACTGATGATTGCTTCAGCCCCCCAAAAGACTGCCAAGGGTTTTCACACACACGAGGCCATGCCCAGGTAGTCAGTTCTTGCAGAAAGCAGTCTACTGTAAGGTGTCAAGTGGCTTAGAGAAGTCAAGAAGTTGAAGAAGTAGCTTCTACATTGACCATTCAGGCACAATGGCTCCAAGAGCCCAGCCACAGACACAAGCCTCTAGGGAATCCCTTTTCTTCCTAAGGTCGGAATGCTGGCTGCTTAATTAGGAACCAGCTTCCCCCAGTAGGACCTAAAAGTCCCCTCAGTCACAACCAGCCTACAATTCACAATCCCAGAGAACCTAGACAACAATGAAGACCCTAAGAGAGAAATACATGGATCTAATCTACATGGGAAGTAGAAAAGGACAAGATCTCCTGAGTAAATTGGGAGTGTGGGGACCATGGGAGAGGGCTGAAGGGGAGGGGAGAGAAATGGAGGGAAACAGAGAAAAATGTATAACTCAATAAAATCAATTTTAAAAAAGGAAAATAATAAATAAATACTAAAAAGGTTTTTTTTTTTTTTAAAAAAAAGGCCCTTCAGCCAGAAAGTGCTACAGTGATGGACTGACTGTCACTAAAGTATATCCAGGAGGAGGAAGGAAAATGATTGATCCGCCAACTGATGCATCACTTTCTCCAGACCCCCGTTCACACATTTTATAAGAGCACATGATTGGAGAAATCTAAGTAAGGCAGAGCCTAGGTGGATGGCAGTCTGAGAATATGCTAGCTTTCCAGCCTCTGTAGGCAGGAAGGTGTAGCTAATAAAGTTCATGAACATAGAGATGAGGGGATCAGGCTGGGGAGTGTGCACAGGGGTCACACCAGCTTTCAGGAGAATGGTGAGGTCCAGTCCAGCCTGGGCTACATAATGAGTGGAAGGATAGCCTGGCATACATATCAAGAATCATTCAATCCTACCAGAAAAAAGTTAATAAATGTAAATAATTTAGAAGAATCCTTGGCGAGGCACCAGTACTGTAGAAACGTTATTCTGCAGTTAACAGTTCCGTTCCCTGTCCGTGGTCCTGAATTTTCATCGCTCTCCCGAGCCTAAGGAGAGAATGGGAAGGACTCTGGGCTGGTTTTCCCCAGGGTTTCTGAAAAAGAAGAAAAAGAGCCTAGGGCTATGGGGAATCTATAGAGAAAGGTCTCCAGGGAAACTGAGAGGGCAAGATGTCTGCTGAACCACACTTTTAGCATTCTGGCACTCAAGAGGAGCACAGGTTCCAGGCCAGCCTGGGCTAGAGCAATGTTTTCCTGTTTGAAAACATGAAGGGGTCCGGAGAGATGAGTCCATCTGTGAAGCACTTGCCTTGCAAGCATGAGAACCTGAGTTTGACTCCCAGAACACGAGTGAAAAGCTGGGCACAGTGACATTGGGGAGGCAGGGAAAGGAGGTGATGTGGGCTCTCTCAGCAGCCAGTCTAGCCTAATGGGTGAGTCTCGGGTTAAAAAAAATTATAAAGGGGATAAGGGATCGATCGCCCAGCTGCCACGGAGAGCAGAGCATCCTCCGTGAAAGGGGATGAGGGGTCGATCGCCCAGCTGCCACGGAGAGCAGAGCATCCTCTGTGAAAGGGGATGAGGGGTCGATCGTCCAGCTGCCACGGAGAGCAGAGCATCCTCTGTGAAAGCCTGGCGGCCTGAGCTTGGTCCCTGGAACCCACACAGAGGTGGCAGGAGAGAACCAGCTCCACGAACCAGTCGTCCTCTGCCCTCCCACAAAGACATCATACACAGACACCACATATACATCTGATAATAACAAGCAAAACAACTTTTTAAAAAATAATGTGGCGGGGCTGGAGAGATGGCTCAGAGGATAAGAGCACTGGCTGCTCTTCCAGAGGTCCTGAGTTCAATTCCCAGCAACCACGTGGTGGCTCACAACCATCTGTAATGAGGTCTGGTGCCCTCTTCTGGAAAGTGTACATATAATAAATAAATTAAAAAAAATAATGTGGCTGGGTGGTGATGGCATACACTTTTAATCCCAGCACTCAAGAGGAAACAGAGGCAAGTGGAGCTCTGTGAGTTCGAGGCCAGCCTGGCCTACAGAGCAAATCCTGAGTCAGGCAGGGCTACACAGAGAACCTCTGTCTTGAAAAAAAAAACCAATATAATAATAATAATGCGAATGACATTCTTGAGGAATGACACAACACCAAAGTCATTCTCTGGTCTCCCCATATAAACATACCATGCACACATACACACATGAACAAACACACCACATAACACACACACACACAAACACACCACAAACACACAAACATAGACACATATAAACACACCACACACACACACACACACAAACTTACTTTCACAATACTGACTTTGTCTTTGTGGAGAATCAGGGCCCCTTGCTTGAGAATCAATATTGGCATTTCAAAGTTACAGGCTGTGTTGATTGTGGCAAGGGTCACCTGATGTTACAGCCTTGGCAAAAATGTTCTGGGGTGACAGTATCACCCCACAGGTTACCCCTTAACTTGAAGGAAGGATGGAAAGGTGAACTCTTGCTTGCCTTAGTGTTCGAGACAGAATCATGCGATGTAGCCCAGGCTGGCCTCAGATTCACTCTTCTGTCCCTGACTCCCCAGTGTGAGAATTGCAGGCATAAATCACAACATCTGTCTCAGGGATAGAAACTTCGGTGTGTGTGCAAGTTTTCATGTGCAGGTGAATGCAATTGTGTATGCAAGTGTGGAGGTCAGAAGTCAACACCTTATTTTTGAGACAAGGTCTCTCAGTCTCACCTAAGCTCACCTATCCGTCAGTGCCTGACTTTTATGTGGGTGCCCAGAGATCTGAACTCAGGTCCTTGTGCAGGCACAGCAAGCACTCTACCCACTGAGCCACTCCCTCTCCCAGCCAAGGACAGAAACCTTTACAATGAAGACACCAAGCTGGCTCCAGCTTCCCCTAATCACCTAGAAGAAGATGGAAAGACACAGTGTTCCCTCCAGCGGGACGCACCAAGGACACAGCGCTACTTCTGAAGTATTCTGGGAAAATTCATGTTTACCCTGAACTTAAGTCAACAAGAAAGAACCAAATGAATCCAAGGAAAACAGTCGATGGAGTGCTACCTTAGACTCTCCACAAATGTCAATGTCACAAAAGAATAAGCAGAAAGGCTATGGACCATCCCAGATCAGAGAGAAGGAAATGTGACATTGAACTCCAGCTCTGATGAGCTGGTTTGGGGACACATGATATAGGAGAACTGAATACATGATAATGGGAGTGACTAAGAGCAGAATACAATAACATACATGTATGAGATTGGTTACAAAGCCAGGTGTGGTGCCCTACACCTCTAATCCCAGAACTCAGGAAGGGAGGCAGGAAGATGAGGGGTTTGGGGTCACCCTCCACTATGCAGTGAGTTAAAAGTTAGCCATAGCTATGTGTAATCCTGTTCAAAAAAATAAAAATAAATAAATAAATAAATAAAATGAGGGGCTGGAGAGAGGGCTCGGTGGTTAGGAGCTCTTGCTGCTTTTGCAGAGGACCCAGGTTCAGTTCCCAGCACTGACATGATGGCCCAAAACCATCTGCAGACACAATCCAAGAGTATCCAATGCTCCCTTTCAGCCCCCAAGGGCACTAGGCAGGGACATTTATACAGATATGTAAGCACACAAAACATTCACACATATAAAATAAATTGTAATTTCAAAAATTTAAACCAAAATTATATATATATATATACATATATATATATTGCATATAATATTTATTTTTTGAAAATTTGGCCGGGCAGTGGTGGTACACACCTTTAATCCCAGCCCTAAAGAGGCAGAGGCAGGTGGATCTCTGTGAGTTCAAGGCCAGCCTGGTCTACAGAGTAAGTTCCAGGACAGGCCCCAAAGTTACAGAGAAACCCTGTCTTGAAAAAAAAAATTGCACTAAGATGCCAAAGAAAATGCTCCCGCACTTTCTGTCTGTCTCTGTGACAGTCCAGATTGAATTGGAGAGTATATGTATATGAAAAAAATTTGAAAATAGAAACATTGTGTTATAGCTAAGTTGACCCAATTCAGATATGTATGACTTTTTACTTTTTTTTCTAGACAGGGTTTCTCTGTGTAGCTTTGGAGTCTGCCCTGGAACTAGTTTTTATAGACCAGTCTAGCCTAGAACTCAATGAGATCCACCTGCCTCTGCCTTCCAAGTGCTGGGAAAGGCATGTGCCACCACCGCCAGACAACTTCTTACTTTTAAAGATATTTTGCAGGCTGGAGAGGTGGCTCAGCGGTTAAGAGCACTGGCTGCTCTTCCAGAGGTCCTGAGTTCAGTTCCTGGCAACCACATGGTGGCTTACAACCACCTGTTATGAGATCTGGTGCCCTCTTCTGGCATGTAGGCATATATATATATGCAGAGCACTCATATATAAAACATAAATAAATAAATAAATAAATAAAGCAAACTTAACCAAAGAAGGAACTAAAATTAAAAAAAAAAAGATATTTCGCTTTTCAATTTTGTCTCTGTGTGTCTGTAGACGTGTTTGGGGGACTGTCTGTAGAGGCAGAGGCCCTGGATTCCCTGGAGCTGGAGCTGCAGGTGGTTGTGAACATGGATGGTGGGAACCAAGCCCGGCTCCTCTATAGGAGCACTGTGTGCTCTAAACTCCTTCCCATCTCATCACATTGTTTTCTGAGACAAGGTATCATGTAGCCCAGGTTGGTTTCTAACTCATTACCTAGCCAAAAATGACCTTGAATTTCTAATTTCCTTGCCGCCTCTTCCCGTATGCTCAAGTTACAGGCTGAAGTCACCATGAATAGAACCGAGGGCTTTGTCATGCTGGGCAAGCGTCCTACTCCCGAGCGACATTTCCAGCCCTCATCAAATGTTTTGTTGCCACGAGAACATGTGAAATCTATCATCTTAGCCATTTTATTCTTAAACTAAAAAATATTGCTATTGGAAGGTGGGCTGGAGAGATGGCCAGCAGTTAAGAGCACTGGCAGAGGACCTGGGTCCAATTCCCAGCACCCACATGGCAGCTCACAACTGTCTATAATTCCAGTTCCAAGGGATATGATACCTTCATACCAATGTGTGTAAAATAAAGCTAAATAAATGATTAAAAAATATTATTATTGTTTCATGTGATATTTTGTTGGGAGGGCACACATGCCATGACACAAGCAGAAGTCAGAGACATTTGATCAGTTCTCACCTTCAACTGAGGGTTCTGGGGATGGAACTCAAATTGCCACACTTATAAAACATGAGTTTTTATTGGCAGAGCCCTCTCCTGCTCTCCTGGGAACATTGATATTCACTGTAGCCAAGTGTTGCCGAATAGAGTGCCTGAAGCCACTACTTACCCCTCTGACATTTTGTATCCCCTGAACAATACTCTTCAGTCCCCACCCCCAGCCCAGACCTTGCTCACCACCATGATTACCCTCAGTGTCTGTGAATCAAATACAATGTATTTTTAAAGAACAAAACTATTATTAGTCTAAGTGGGTAAATCTGCAGAAGTAGTATGTTAGATAATAGAGTGTCGATGGAATTAGCAATGTTTTAGCTATTCTAAGTAGGGGTATTCATGTAGCAGAATGTTCTTGATGGAGAAACATCAAGTGTTTTAGGACTGAAACATTTTGATTCTGTAACTTAGTCTTAAGTGGGTTGAAGGAGGTACTATGGCTATGGATACCACAAAAGGTGACAGCGGTATTCATTGTCCTACTGATTGAGCTCCCTGGCAAGAGTGATAACTTTCTAAATAATCGATGGGAAAGCATCAACATTTTTCTATTAAGATGTCTACCATGCTTTGAACAATGACAGGAGTGTTTCTATTGTTCTGCACCAGCCAGGGCCACAATCATTCAGTGGTTATTGAAAGCTGTTGTATGCCATGCATTGTTACAGGTACTGGGCAAATAGAACACACACAAACCCTTGTACTCACAGGGTTCTCTCACACTCTAGTGCAAAATGCTCTTCAACTTGGCACTTTTGTCCTTGACAATCTGTGCCCTCATTACCAAGCTGTGGATAGTAGAGAATGCTAGCTGCCTAAGATGTATCTACCTCTACATATTATTTAGTAATAGAGGTCTCATTTAATTACAGTATGCATTTATGACACTTTTCCTAGAGACACGTGACACAAATATCTATTCATTCCAGGTAGAGAACTGATGATAGACCAAAGTAAGAGATATCATGGAAGACAAATTTGGTGAGCCAGTGAGTTTATTGGGATGTTTCAACTAAGAGGAGGTTGCCACATAACTGTGCCTGGCTAGAAGGACTTACCAGACTCGCTTACAGCTAGAATAGCTGTCTTAATTAGAATTTCTATTGTTATGATAAAACACCATGACCAAAAACAACTTGGAGAGGAAAGAGCTTATTTCAATGTACAACTCTCAGGTTGTATGTTCATCACTGAGGGAAGTCAAGGCAGGAACTCTTGGCAGGAACCTGGAGACAGAAACCAAAGCAGAGGCCATGGAAGAATGCTGCTTACTAGCTTTCTCCTCATACCTTGCTCAACCTTCTTTCTTATACACCCCAACCATCTGTCCATTGATGGCATCACTCACAATGGGCTGGGCCCTTCCACATTAGTCACTAACTAAGAAAAGGTTCCATGGATTCACCTACAACCTGATCTTATGGGGGCACTTTCTTAATTGAGGTTTCTCTTTCCAGATAACTCTAGTTTGTGCCACGTTGAAAGAAAAAAAAAAAGATCACAAGTAGAATAATAGCCAAAAGAACTCCCAACCCCAAATACTCAAGGCACTGGGTGGATCTTCAGTAAAGAATCCCTTACCTGTGGAGGCTCTGGGAATGAGCCCAATAAATCAATTCATTGATTTGTGAAGCTAGACTTGGGTAGAATCATATTTTGATCTGTTGTCAGTGCTCTTCCTGTAGTGGGTAGACATTTGTTCATGCCAATAGTGGGACTATTGCAAAACTCCCTAAAGGGAGTAAGCATCTGGCAAGTATCATTCATATCCTTTACTCCCTCCTCCTAATTTATGATTCAGATAATGGGTGTGAAAGCTGGAGCACCAGTGATCACAGTGAACCAAGAGGAGAAATCACGCCTGAACTCTATAATGCTGAGACTGTCATAGTGAAAGGGCAGAATGGGCTCGGATGCCGGGTAACACTAGAGTGGACAAGTCCTACCTCTAGACTTGTTTTATGTGTGAGAGAAATAAATCATTACTGCTGCGGAATATTTCTTTACACTGTGTTAAGATGTGACTCTGTGATTGGTTTAATAAAGAACTGAATGGCCAATAGCTAGGCAGGAGAGGATCAGTGGGATTTCCAGGGAGAGAGAGAATGCTGGGAGGAAGAAAGACAGGGACTCCAGCAGTCTCAAAACAAGCCAGACAAGCTGTATTGAGGAAAGGTAGAAACCATGTGGTGGGATGTAGATTGATAGAAGTAGATTAATTTAAGTTAAAAGAGCTAGTTGGGGCAAGCTAAAGGACAAGCTTTCATAATTAATAAGAAGTCTCTGGGCTGGGTGGTGGTGGCGCACGCCTTTAATCCCAGCACTCGAGAGGCAGAGGCAGGCGGATCTCTGTGAGTTTGAGGCCAGCCTGGTCTACAAGAGCTAGGTCCAGGACAGGCTGGATAGCTACAGTGAAACCCTGTACCTTGGGGGGAAAAAGAAGTCTCTGTGTTATTATTTGGGGGTCGGTGACAAGAAAGCATAATGCAGTTAGTGCCCCATGCTGGGTGCCAAATGATGTTTTTCTGTTGGCTTAGTGAGTGCACATGAATCTACAGACATCTTAATTATTGTCTGCAGCTCCATAGCCCCACAATCAGCACCCGCCAACCACTCAGGTGGTGGCCTGGCAGGGCTTCCAATCCCATGACTCTGGCTCTGCCATGGTCACAATATGTAGGTTTAAATTAAGTCTCTATCATCCTATTTACCAATAAGACACAGGAGTCAAAGCCTAGGGCTTGCTAGTTCAGAAAGGGATGAGGGCAGAGAGAGTTATACACTCATATACACAGGAATATACATCCATGCCACAGGTGTATACACCCAAACACACAGGGCTATATACCCATATGTACAGGTCCTTGACACATAGCCCAGGTTGGGCTCAAATTCATAATCCTTCTGCCTCAGCCTCTCAAGTGCTAGGGTCATAGTTCTGAAACACCATGTGAGATGTTTTAAATACCTGGCTGTAACAACTTAAAGGACAAAGGATTTGGGGCTGGTGAGATGGCTCAGCAGTTAAGAGTACTGGCTGATCTTCCAGTGGACCCACATGACAGGTCACAATTGTTTGTAACTCTAGTTTTAGGAGATCTGGCACCCTGACACAGACTTACATGCAGGTAAAACATTAAGACACATAGAATAAAAATAAATCATTTAAAAAAATTAAGGGGAAAGAGTTTATTTTGTCCCTGGTTTTAGACTGTCCCACCCATCTTGGTGAAGCCAGGATGCAGAGAGAGAGGAAGGCTGCTCTTGCACTAGCAAGTTCCCTCCCTACTCCCCCCACTCCCGTTTTATCACCTGGGTGGGCAGCCCGTGAGACGGTGCTGCCCACATTCAGTGTGGGTCATTCCCCCAGGCCATCCTCTCTGGAAATGTCCTCACAATTGCGCCAAGAGCGCTTGACTAATCTTCTGGGTAGTTCTCGACCTAGTCAGATCAGCAATGAAGCTGGACCATCCCACACCTCTAAGCCACCCATGAGAAGAGATCCAGATTTCTAATCATCTCTTAGATGCCTCATCGCATCACACTGGCAACGGCTGAAACTGTAGAAGAGAACACGCAATGCATAACAAAACTTAGTGGTTTGTAGGACCCAACGGAAGTTGGAGCAGGACAGAATGAAATCAGAATATCCGAGTGTTAGGTGATGACATTCTTGACTCTGAGAAGATGCAATCTCATAAGCAATGGTACTGTTTGAAAGATGCAATGTCCCCCACAGGTTCATGCCCTAGCACCTCAGTTGGTGGCGCTATTTAGGGAGGATTGGGAAGCTTTAGGTGAGCCTTCCTGGAGGAAGAGAGTAGTTGAGGATGGAACTATGAAGTTATGTCAGGTATCCAGCCTTCCCAGATCTGTGCCACTTAGCTATCTTGAGGTGAACACCCTCCTCTTCCCTGGCTTCCTTTACAGCAGCTGTTCTCAACCTATGGGTCACGACCTCCCCCCCCCCGTGCTCGCATATGGGATATTTACATTACAGTTCATAACAGTAGGAAAATTACAATTATGAAGTAGTAACAAAAATAATTTTATGGTTGGGTTCACCACAACATGAGGAGCCGTATTAATGGGTCACAGCATTAGAAGGTTGAGAACCTCTGGTCTGCAGCATGAAGTGAACACCCATTGACTATAACTTACTGCCTTCCCACTGGATCAGAGTCAGTGGAGTGAAAAAAACCATCAGGCTGAAGTATCTGATGCTGTGAACTAAAAGAAGCCCTTCCTCCTTGGTTTGTTTCTGTCAAACATTTGATCACAGAGAGGACAGAAGTGACAAAGAGTCGGAGAATGGGTACTGTCCCAGGAGCCTGCAAACGCAGGATTCCATTTCAGGGTTAACTTTTGCCACTTGGGAGGGTCTTTCCTTCCTTCCTTTCTTCCTTCCTTCCTCCCTCCCTCCCTCCCTCCCTCGTTCCCTTCCTTCTTCCCTCCCTCCCTCCCTCCCTCTCTTCCCTCATTCCTTCCTTCCTTCCTTCCTCTATTCAGCACCTATTATAAAATCCTGGAAAATCCAACCTGATTCATAAAGACAGGAAGTAGATTGTTGCTTCTAGAGGAAGAGATGCAGGCGGTTAAGATGTCAAGACTCATCGATGATCCATGTTAAATGTGTGCAGTCCGTTGATATAAATCACACATTGATGCTGCAGCGAGCGACGTTTCTGTGTCAACTCAGATAGGCTGTGGGGCCTAGTTATCCCATTACACACGCAGCTGGCTGCTCCTGAGAGAGGCTTTACAGAGCCATTAAACCCACAATCTGGCGACTTAAAGAAATATTAGCCTCTGTCCTCTAGGTGGACTTCAGCCAATCAATTGAGAGGCCTTAACGCAAAGCCAAGGTTTGTCTGAAGTAGAAAAATTTCATCTGTGGCCTCTAGCATGGTTTCTCATGTAGGCCTGTGTTATCCCCCTTCCTCTTCCTCTCCTGGGGATGAACCCAGGGATAGCACAGGCTAAGCAAGCACTAACCACTGAGGAACATACAAAGCTGCCTTTTACTCTTTGTTTATTTAATTTATTTATATTTACTTTTTTGAGACTGGCCTTGAACTTACTATGTAACTGAGGATGACTTTGAATTCCTGATTCTTTTCCTTCCACCCCCAAGTGCTAGGATCACAAGTGCACTGACAGGGTCTCAATAAGTTATCCAAGTAGTCTAGAACTCACTCTGTGCCCCAAGCAGACTTGAACTTTGGTCCTTGTGCTTCAGGCCCCTGAACTGCCCACTGTGCCCTCTCCCCCTCCACCACCACCCTCAATTCATTTTTAAAAACTGTTCCTTTTTTTCCTGGCATAACACTGACTAATATACTGACTAAAGTTGTTTATCAAAATCCAAATGAAGGTCTAAAGGCAGCTAGGTGTGACAGAAAAAAGATCTCAAGTTCAAGTCCAGTTTGGGATACAAAGCAAGACCGTATTTCACAAAGCAAGGAAGGGGCCTAGAGAGATGCCTCAACACCACAATACTTACTCCTCAGCCAGGAGCAAGTTCAGTGCCCAGCACCCA
The DNA here is from genome assembly GCA_004026605.1 of Ondatra zibethicus. NCBI lineage: Eukaryota > Metazoa > Chordata > Mammalia > Rodentia > Cricetidae > Ondatra > Ondatra zibethicus. The sequence continues at coordinate 13,220 of PVIU01028849.1, forward strand.
TGTCAGAAGCTCACAACCACATGAAACTCCAGCACCAGGGGATCTGATACCCTCTTCTGGCCTCCAAGGGCACACACAAAAGTAGTATCCACCCACACCAACACATACATAAAAATAAATCTTTAAAAGTTTTTTTACATTTATTTATTTGTATGTGAGTGTGTGTGTGTGTGTGTGTGCGTGCGCGCGTGTGTGTTTGTGTGTGTGCATGTGTCAAAATACATACAGATGAAGGTAAAAAAATAATCTGTGACATCAATTCTCTCCTTCCACTGTGTGTTCTGAGGACCAAACTCAGGTCATCAGGCTTAGAGGCAAATGCCTTTGATGCTGATGAATCATGTCAGCCCCTAAATATTTAATTTTTTTTTAATGGGGAAGGGGACTGGCCAGGAGGTGGTGGCACACACCTTAATTCCACTCGGGAGGCAGAGGCAAGCAGATCTCTGTAAGTTCGAGGCCAACCTGGTCTACAGAGCTAGTTCTAGGCCAGCCAAGACTAAACAGAGAAACCCTGTCTCGAAAAACAAAACAAAAAAAGGGGGGAGGGCAAGGTGGTAAGCTGAAGAGATGGCTCATCAGTTAAGAGCACTGCTGCTTTTCCAGAAAAGCTTGATTCAATTCCCAAAGCCCACATGGCAGCTCACGACTGCCTGTAACTCCAATTCCAGGGCTTCTGACTCCCTCATACAGACATACATGCAGGCAAAACACCAATGGACATACAATTTTAAAAAATATATTTAAAAAAAAAAAGGAAGCAGTGGATTGTCAGGCATGATGGCACACACCTTTTGTCCCAGCATTCAAGAGGCTGAGACAGGTGGATCTCTGAGTTTGAAAGCAGCATGGTCTACAGAGTGAGTTCCAGGCCAGTCAAGGAAGGAGAGACAAGGAAATGACTGAGTGGGTAAGATGCATTATGTACGTGAGGACCTAAGTCCAGAGCCCCAGGAACCGTGTGGAGAAAAGGATGCCAATGATGGACGGGCTGTGCGGTAGTAAAGACAGGACAGTAGCTTTCTGGCTAGCACATCAACATTCTGGGCTCAGTGAGAGACCCTGCCCCAAGCAAATAAGGCAGAGACAGAGAGGAGGGCACTTGGCGTCTTCCTTTGGACTTGAATGCTCGTGCACATGGGCCCAAGCACCTGCACACTCACACATACACCACACGCACACATAGACGCAAAGGAAATCAGGAAGGAAGGAACTATAGCAATTTCTATTTGTTTAAAGATTTATTTATTTATTATTATAATTATATATTATTAATTATTATTATTTAATATTAATATATACTATATATTGTGTATATAGTATTCTGCCTGCATACATGTCTGCAGGCCAGATATGTCTCCAGCCCGATATCAATTTCTATTACACTCAAACTTTTTGTTGTTTTTGTTTGTTTGTTTTTCAAGACTGGGTTTCTCTGTGTAGCCTAGTTTCAATGTAGACCAGGCTGGCCTCAAACTCACAGAAATCTGCCTGCCTCTGCTCCCCAAGTTCTGGGATTAACTGTGTGTATCACCACCTCTCAGCACAATCAAAATTTAATTACAAGTAAGAGCACCTATGTTAAGCAATTGTTATGTGCTAGGCATGATGTTAGGCCTAGAAATTCAGCATGGACCCAGGTCTGTGTCTCTTGCAGTCCACATTCTAGCTGGAGAGGGGTGAATAGAGAAGAATAACACTAAGTGTGTGTCAGGCAGGGGCTAGCAGAAAACAACACTGGTCTCCGGGAATGAGTTCATTCTCCCAGGAGCCATTCTCCCAGGAGCATGCCGTTCTGAAGCAAGGCTTCCTTGTACCCTTGACTCCTTCTACATGAAGCTGTTCATCTTTCCATTTCTTTCTTTCTTTTCTTTTTTTTTCTTTTTTTGTTTTTTCGAAACAAGGTTTCTCTGTAGCTTTGGAGCCTGTCCTGGAACTAGCTCTTGTAGACCAGGCTGGCCTTGAACTCACAGAGATCCACGTGCCTCTGCCTCCTGAGTATTGGGATTAAAGGCGTGTGCCATCACCACCTAACCCGTTTTCCATTTCTTTGCCATGTTGCAATACCACCAAGGGGTCAAATAGATAGTATCATCTAAACCTTGACCTTTTAGCATCTAGGACTGTAGGCAAAATAAACCTTTTTTCTTTAGCAAGTACCCAGCCTTCAGTATTGTGTTATAGCCAGAGAAGACTGGCTGACATAGAGAGTACAGATCATGTTTTTATTTGTGTTCATATGGAATGTACACATAGCTGGGTGGTCTGAGTACATGTGGGACACAGAGGCCACCGGGTCTGCTAAATGGAAGAAAGTAATATGATTATTAAGAAATTCCAAGGGGCACACAGAGAAACCCTGTCTCAAGACACAAACAAACAAAAACAGAAGGAAAGAAAGAAAAGAAATGATGGCCTATCAGAGTTTGACCAGCAGAGCAAATTTCTCTCAGTCAACTGGCAACAGAAAAAGATCCCAAATGCAGGCTGAGCAAGGCAAGTGGGAGGTGCATGGAGAGGGTGGCACTGAGGGCGGGGACGGATCTGGGAGTTCGAGAGGACAGCTGTAGGAACCTCGGGCACTTTGTGTGCAACTTGAGCTAGTTGGATGAGATGAAGACTTCCTTAGCCTCCTGATCGATCACATCTCTCTCACACACACACCCTCATGGACACATGCACGCACACACACTCCCCTTCCACCCCAACATGTGTGCACTTGGAGCTGGGGAGAGGTCGTGAAAACAGTCACTAAGATAGCTTCTGCAGAAAACATCTAGACACCCTGTGGCCACCTAAGCTAGAGGGAAATACTCAGCATGTGGGGGTCAGGGACAGGGCCAAGACATCTGTCCCTTCTCCACCTCTGTGCGTTCCCCTCCTCCCACCCAAAGGAACCACAGAGAGCCAAGCCTTGGAAAGGTCAGAATCCTTACTGTCTGGTCAGTCATCCTCTTTACTGCCGGTGTCCCTCTAGCACCCTCTTCTGTCCAGAACGGCTAAGTTTCTAGTCTACAAAGGATAATACACCAGGGTTGGGGGAATGGGGGGGTGGGGGTGCAAGTGTGTGTGGCAGAGGCAGGCAGATCTCTGAGTTTGAGGCCAGCCAAGTCTACAGAATGAGTTCTAGGATAGCCAGGACTGTTACACAGAGAAATCCTGTTGCGGGGGGCAAAAAAAAAAAACCAGGAAAAAAAAATACAAGGTAGCAGGGATGCTAAGCCATGCATAGTAGTATGAGTCTGTAATTCCAGCCCTCAGAGGGAAGAGAAAGGAGGATTCTGTGGGGGGTAGTGGGAGGGGACCGGGAGAAGGGGAAGAAAGGAAAAAAAAATTTTTTTATCTTTAATTATGTTCTTGAATGGAAAAAATAAAACAAAACAATGTATGGAAAAAAATCACAAAAAAAATATATAAAAAAAAGGAGGATTCTGAATTATATAATGAGACCCTTTAAAAAAAAAAAGGGTGGAGGGAGGCTTGAGGAGATGATTCGGTCAGCAAAGTGCTTGCTGCATAAGTGCGGGGACCTGAGTTAGACCCTCAGCCTCCCACATGGAGAGCCAGGGAGGAGGCGAGAGGCAGCAGCCTGGAGCTCGCTGGCCAGCCAGCCTATTTGTCCAGCAGCAGGCCAGCGAGAGGCCCTATCTCAAAAAACAGGAAAGGAAAAGAAAGGCAGAAACCAAGGTTGGTCTCTGAGTGTGTGTGCATGTGCTCACCAAAAATAAATAAGAATAAACCCAGGGCCAACGAGATGGTTCAGCAGGTAAAAGTAACTAACTGACAAGCCTGATGAGTTGAGTTCCATCCCCAAAACCCACATAAAGATGGAATGAGAGAACCAACTTCACATATATGACCTCTACATGTGCACCGAGGTCCACACACGCCCACACTCACATGCATAAAATTATGCATGAACACATACACAATTAAATTATTTTTATGTATTCATGTGTGTATGGACAGTTGGGGTAGAGGGTAAGGTTGTGCAGTGCCCCTGGAGGCCAGAGGAGGGCATCAAAACTGAAGTTACAGGTGGTTGTGATGGGCGTGTCTATACTGAACATGTTGCGTTGCTTTTTTTTTTTCAGTTACTTTTGTGTAACTGTGACACATACCTAATGGCTGGCAGTGTGGCTCAATGGGTAGACAGCTTGCCTAGCTGGCAGTGTGGCTCAATGGGTAGACAGCTTGCCTAGCTGGGAATGGGCTCAGTGCATAAACAGCTTGCCTAGCTGGGAATGGGCTCAGTGCACAGACAGCTTGCCTAGCTGGGAATGGGCTCAGTGCACAGACAGCTTGCCTAGCTGGGAATGGGCTCAGTGCACAGACAGCTTGCCTAGCTGGGAATGGGCTCAGTGCACAGACAGCTTGCCTAGCTGGGAATGGGCTCAGTGCACAGACAGCTTGCCTAAAGACAGCTTGCACAAAGTCCTGTGTTCCATCCCCAGCGCACTATAAACCAGGTGTGTTGGCACGTGCCTGCCTGCAATCCCAGTGCTCTGGTAGGTAGGAACAGAAAGAGCTGGAGTACAAGGTCATTTGAGGGTTATCTATTGAGTGTAAGTCAGCCTGGGACACCCCGTTTCAAAAAACAAACAAACAAACAAAAAGTTAGCAGAAATAACCCCAGGGAAGAAAGATTCATTTGGGCTCCTAGGCTGATAGGAAAAGGCAGAGTGGATCACCTGACAGTGGGAGCCTGCAGTGACAGCTGCTCACACAGAATAAGATCCGGAAGCAGGGAGCTACCGAAACTATGGCCAGACTATAATCTTCAAAGGCCAGCCCCTAGTGTATCTGCCAGATAGCACCCACATCCTAAAGACTGCATAGCCCCCTAAATAGCCAGGGAACAAACACATCAAATAGGAGCTTGGGGGAAATATCCAATTCAAACCATAAGAAAGGTTTTTATTTCTTTTTTCTTCCTTCTTCCTTTCACCCAAGCTGATTTCAAAACATGATCCACCTGCCTCAGCCTCTTGAGCGCTGGGATTATAGGTATATACCACCTCATCTCATGTGTGTGACTCTGGGGTTGGAACCAACAACCTTGCCTATGCTAGTGCTCTACCACTGAGCCACACCCCCAGCCCCTCACTGGGGGATTCTAGGCAGGGGCTCTACCACTGAGCCACACCCCCAGCCCCTCACTGGGGGATTCTAGGCAGGGGCTCTACCACTGAGCCACACCCC